>JARVZY010010908.1:0-249000 GCA_030686995.1 Artemisia argyi
CCTTTTTGAGCTGAAGTTGCTTCTAAGTCTGCTGCGATCACATAAGTGATCGCAGCATTTGTAGAAGCACGAGACTTACGTTTCCGAACGCGATGTGTTTCCTCCAAAACATGATCGGATTCGTGAAACTCAGTCTGGTAATCCAACATGGTTTTAGTCTTTTTCCTATGGTTTTCTGCAAACAAGTTTTTCTCCTCTTCTTGAGCTTGCTCCCACTCGGTATTATCCGTTTTCGCTTGTTCTTCGATCAAAAGCAACGAAGTAAGAATCTCTTTCAAACCCTTTGTTTTCACTTCTTCTTTATCATCATGTTCATCAACTTGAACTTGAACTCCACCACCTTGTGTTGGCTTATCATTCATTTGATCAAATGTTTGTTGTAGCACACTGTAGTAATAAGAATAATCACTTTCGTTTGATTTCATATATAAGAAAAATGGTGCAACAAAAAAGTGTTCTCAAAGAAATGTGAACACAAGAAATATGGAAAAGATGAAATATTTGGTTTGGGTAGAAAAAGAAATAGGTTATAGGTGATTGATGGTTGAATTGTATATTTATATCATTATATAATATATAAAGTAGAAGTGTGAAATGAAAATTAGACGAAAATATATGGGATTAGATGAGGAATAAAGAAGCAAAGTTGATGTAGAAGACGTGTGAACACAAAATAGAAATAGTAGGAAAAGGAAGATTCGTGGGTTGTGTTTATGGCGGTGTGAGGACGCGGTTGGATACTTGGGATTGGTTTTGACTTCTTGTTTTTTTATAGAAAGAGAAAAACAAAACAAAAATGTTTTTTAAGGAGAGAGAATATGTTTGTCTTGTGTTTTGTGTGTTTGAAAAAGACTAAAATCACAAATAATTTTAAGCTTAATCTTGATTGTGTATAGAAGTTGGATGTGGTTAAAGATTGAACGGGGTTTTATACTAGATATGTATATGTATTTAAGTTGGTCAAGGTTTTTAGTCTTGACTATGTGAGAAAAAGGTTTATTAAAGACTAGAACCATAAATAAGTTTAAGCTTAATCTTGATTTTATATAGAAGTTGGATGTGGTTAAAGAGTGAACGGGGTTTTATACTAGGCATGTATATGTATTTAGGAGTGTCAAGGTTTTTAGTCTTGACTATGTGAGAAAAAGGTTTATTAAAGACTAGAACCATAAATAAGTTTAAGCTTAATCTTGATTTTGTATAGAAGTTAGATGTGGTTAAAGATTGAATGAGGTTTTATACCAGACATGTATATGTATTTAAGTTGGTCAAGGTTTTTAGTCTTGACTATGTGAGAAAAAGGTTTATTAAAGACTTGAACCATAAATAAGTTTAAGCTTAATCATGATTTTGTATAGAAGTTGGATGTGGTTAAAGATTGAATGGGGTTTTATACTAGACATGTATATGTATTTAAGTTGGTCAAGGTTTTTAGTCTTGACTATGTGAGAAAAAGGTTTATTAAAGACTAGAACCATAAATAAGTTTAAGCTTAATCTTGATTTTGTATAGAAGTCGAATGTGGTTAAAGATTGAATGGGGTTTTATACTAGACATGTATATGTATTTAAGTTGGTCAAAGTTTTTAGTCTTGACTATGTAAGAAAAAAGTTTTAGTTTTGTATTAGGTAAATAACTTTATTAGTTGAAATATAAGATTTCAAGAAAAAGTTATTTATGATATGTAAAATTTTGACTATGTTATTGTTTACATGGATTTGAATTTAGTGTAGTCTAAGTTACAAAATACTATCGGGTTGAAACGATTGAAAAGTGATATGACGTAAACTTGACTTAAAGTTTTGAGATTGTTAAATCTAAATTTAGAAGTCGGGTCAAAATCTAGTTTAGTGTTGACTCGATTTTATATTAAATCCAAACAAATTTAGGTGGTCAAATTTTTAAATACACTTTCATTTAAATTTTTGTTTCGAGTCAAATGAACAATGTTACTTAAAAAAAAGGAAAAAAAAAAAAAAGAAACAAAAAACAAACAAACAAACAAACGGTTATTGTATTATTTTTATGTGTTAAAGATTGACTATATTGGTGTTATAATGGGTGTGTTTGGTACATGACTATCGGAATCATGGAATGATGATCATATCCAATATAAATGTTTGATTACTACATTTAGAAATCAAACTATTAATTGGTAACCATATACTCATAGTAGGTGAAGAAAATGCAATGGTGTAAATACGCATTTACGTTTTATGATCGAAAATTCTAAAACTATTATTCGATCAACTCTAATAATCACTTATTATATGTAAAATTTATCATGATTTTGTATAAAAGTCTGATCTAGCTAATATTTGAATATGGTTTTACACTATAAATGTATGGTTAAGTTGTTCAAAGTTTTAAGTTTTGACTATGTAAGAAAAAAAAGTTTTAGTTTGTATTACGTAAACCTTTATTGTTGAAACAAAAGAATTCAGGTAAGAGTTATTTATGATTTGTAAAATTTCGACTACATTATTGTTTATTTGGATTTCGGTTTAGTGTAGTCAAAGTTACAAAATGATATCGGGTTGAAATGAATGAAAAGTGATATGATGTAAACTCTTATTTATGTTTTAAGATTGGTAAATCTAAATTTAGAACTCGGTCAAACTCTAGTTTAGTATTGACTTGGTTTTACATTAAAATCAAACAAATTTAAGAGTCAAATTTTTAAATACACTCCTTTTAATTTTTGGTTCCAGTCAAATAAACAATTTTACTAATTGAAACAATAGATTAAAAAAAATATATTATATTATTTTTGTACGTTAAAGTCTGACTATATTCGTGCTATACTACATTTTGGTTCAATTAATGTAGTATAGTTTAAGATGAGATCAGATTGAACTTTTTAGAAAATGCAATGAGGTAGATGTACATTTACGTTTTATGATCGAAATTTCTAAACTAAGTATCTGGTTAGCTCTAGTAAATTACTTATTATTGGTAAACTATATTTTGATTTTGTATAAAAGTTGAATCTAGTTAAAGTATGAATGGGGTTTTATACCATATACATATCGTTAAGTTTGTCAAAGTTTTGAGTGTTGATGCGAGAAAAAAGTTTTAGGGGTGCTTGGTGGGGAGGTTAAGGGGGTGGGGAATAGGTAAGGTATTCAAAAGGGCTCACCTCACTCATTATTTTGTGCTTGGTTTGTGAGTGCAAAAGGATTGATTACCCCGTAGTGGGTAATTAACCATTATAGAGTAAATTGGGGGAGAGGGAGGTAAGGGATTGATTACCTACCTCACTCATTCCTTCGCATTCAACTTCTATTTCTCTTTCCCTTTCCTCACTTTAAACCAAGCGGGCCCTTAGTGTGTATTACCTAAACAACCTTATTAATTGAAATAAAAGATTTGAGGTTATAGTTTTTCATGACCCGTAAAATTTTTACTATGTTATTTTTTACTAGGATTTCGAATTAGTGTAGTATAAATTACAAAATGCTATCGGGTTGAAATGAATGAAAAGTGATATGATGTAAACTCTTATTTATGTTTTAAGATTGGTAAATCTAAATTTAGAACTCGGTCAAAATCTAGTTTAGTGTTGACTTGGTTTACATTAAAATAAAACAAATTTAAGGTTGTCAAATTACTAATACACTCCTTTTAACTTTTTGGTTCCTGTCAAATAACAATTTTACTAATTGAAACAAAAGATTACAAAAGAATAATAAATAAATAAATAAATAAATAAATAAATAAATAAAACATTGCGTTATTTAATTATTTCTATATGTTAAACTTTGACTGTTATTATATTAGAAAATGCAATGACGTAGATGTGCATTTACATTTTATGATCGAAAATTCTAAATTTAGTATTCTGTCAGCTCCCGTAAATTATATATTATTGGTAAAAAATTTATTGGTTTTGTAGGGATCTAGTTAAAGTTTGAATGGGGTTTTATACTATATATGTATGTTTAAGTTGGTCAAAGTTTTGAGTGTTAACTATGTGAGATTTTTTATTTTATTTATTTATTTATTATTTTTTTTGGTATTACATAAAAAACCTTTTTAGGTGAAATAAAAGATTTCAGGTTGTAGTTTTTTATGATATGTAAAATTTTGAACTATGTTATTTTTTACTAGAATTTCGATTTACTGTAGTCTAAGTTACAAAATGATCTGGTTGAAATGATTTGAAAAGTGATATGATGTAAACTTGTATTGATGTTTTAAGAATGGTAAACCTGAATTTAGAACTTGGGTCAAATTCTAGTTTAGTATTGACATGGTTTTACTTTTAATCCCAACAAATTTAAGGTGATCAAATTTTAACTACACTCCTTTTAACTTTTTGGTTCCAGTCAAATAAACAACCTTACAAATTCTAGTTTAGTATTGACATGGTTTTACATTTAATCCCAACAAATTTAAGGTGATCAAATTTTAAAAACACTCCTTTTAACTTTTTGGTTCCAGTCAAATAAACAACCTTACTATACTCGTGTTATACTATATTTAGGTTCAATGTAGTATACTTTAAAAATGGGATAAGATTGAACTTTTAGAAAAAGCAATGACGTAGATGTGCATTTACGTTTTATGATCGAAAATTCTAAATTTAGTATTCGGTCAGCTATAGTAAATTACTTATTATTTATTATTGGTAAAATTTATTTTGATTTAGCATAAAAGTCGGATCTAGTTAACGAGTGAATGGGGTAATACAATTTAAGTTGGTCAAAGTTTTAAGTGTTGACTATGTGAGAAAAAAAAAAGGTTTAGTGTGTATTTCGTAAACAACCTTATTAGTTGAAATAAAAGATTTTAGGTTGGAATTTTTTATGATATGTAAAATTTTGACTAAGATATTGTTTACTAGGATTTCGATTTAGAGTAGTCTAAGGTTGCGATTGTTCTTTCAAAAAAAACTCTTAATAGCCTCTTAATATAACTCAGTAAGATGCAGTAAGAGGTTTGGACCAAAAAAAGTATGTTTGTTTTTTCTCTATTATTAAAAGACTGTAAGAGGTGGTTAAGATTTAGAGTGTTTGTTTTTTTCGGCTCATTAAGAGCTAGTAAGAGGCTAAAAACTCTTATTGAACTAGATTTTGAAGGGTGTCTTAACACCTCTTAATGTCTCATATTTTTTTTCTTTTATCTTCGTTATGTATTTTCTGTTCTAGTTTCGATATTTCGTTTCGTATAGAAAGTACCTTCAATGAAAATCATCTCATATTTTTTGTTAAATGATAATTGTACAAGATAAAAGTTGTGAGTTATAATTCATATTGAAACATTATAACATAATCAAAACAATTTTTGACGGGTTGATAATGTCAACCCAAACATGATCCCCTTATAAAGCTTTAAAAAGGTTTAACCATAATTTATTTTATTGTTGTGTCGATGTCAAATCGTGTTTTGTGATGGTTGAAAATTTTTCATGATAATTTAACAAATTCAAAAACTTTTACCCAAAAAACTTCTGACAACTTTTACAAAAACAAACACTTTATATGAGTCAAATTCAGATTTCTCGACCTCTTATTCACATTAAGATGGAATCAGATTCAGATTCAGATGTGCGAATCAGATTCAGATTCAGAGTCTCTTAATAAACAAATAATACCTAAGTAATAAAATGTTGTCTGGTGAGATGATTGAAAAGTGATATGATGTAAACTTGTACTAATGTTTTAGGATTGTTAAATCTTATTTAGAACTTGGGTCAAACTCTAATTTAGTATTGACATGGTTTTACATTAATACCAAATAAATTTAAGGTGTTCAAATTTTAAATACACTCCTTTTAACTTTTTGGTTCCAGTCGAATAAACAACCTTACAAATTCTAGTTTAGTATTCACATGGTTTTATATTTAATCCCAACGAATTTAATTTGATCAAATTTTAATTACACTCCTTTTAACTTTTTGGTTCCAGTCACAAATAAACAACCTTTTAACTTTTTTTAGTTCCAGCCAAATAAACAACCTTACTGTACTCTTGTTTTACTACATTTTGGTTCAATGTATTATACTTTAAAAATGGGATCAGATTGAACTTTTAGAAAAAGCAATGACGTATATGTGCATTTACGTTTTATGATCGAAAATTCTAAATTTAGCATTTGGCCAGCTCTAGTAAATTACTTATTATAGGTAAAATTTATTTTGTTTAGCATAAAAGTCGGATCTAGTTAAAGTGTGAATGGGGTTATACAATATATGTATTGTAAAGTTGGTCAAAGTTTAAGTGTTGACTATGTGAGAAAAAAAGGTTTAGTGTGTATTTCGTAAACAACCTTATTAGTTGAAATAGAAGATTTCAGGTTGGAATTTTTTGTGATATGTAAAATTTTGACTATGATATTGTTTACTAGGATTTCGATTTGGTGTAGTCTAAGTAACAAAATGCTGTCTGGTTGAGATGATTGAAAAGTGATGTAGAAACTAGAAGGGGGGTTGAATAATTTCATTGCTATTAATCGCGTTTTTATAAAAATTACTTTGCAACTTGTGTTTGATAAAATGATTCGAATCGAAGCTTACGTGAAATCAACACAACAATAGATATAAGCAATGATAAGTAAACAACTAAAGATATGGAAAGGAAAGATCAAACCAGCACACGAAGATTTATAGTGGTTCGGCCACAAAGCTCACTCCTTCGTCCCTACTCCACTCCTCGAGTCTCACAAACACTATATAAACACGTTCCCTTATGGCAGAACAAACCTTACACAAGCTTACACCAAGTTTAACAACACTAAGCGGAATGTCGAGTCCTAATCCTAGCTAGAACCAATCTACCAAAGCCCACGTGGCTTCACACCTCGTACCAACACGATGGCACGATACAACACAATACACAATATAAGACTTGCACTCAAGTCCTATTACATACACAAAACAATGAATGAAAATAATGATAGATCCTCAACAATGAATGTTCTTCTCTTGCACTTAGAGGAATGATGATTGTGATCACTTATAAACAACTAGAACTTGATAATGTGATCAAAGAGTATATTTTAGAAAGGATTTCGGAATACAGAAGGTTTTAGTGCATAAGAGGTCAAGTTTTCTGAAACAAAATAGTTTTGTATTTATAGGCGTCAGGAGAGAGCCGACGGTCCCTTAAATGCCAAACGGTCCCTTATCGATAAGGGACCGCCGCCCTATTTAAAGGACCGTCTAGACAAATGCTCCTCGTTTTGTCCTGACGTGGTGAAAAACTATCTGGTGAAGTTTTGTTGTCGGTTTTTAGCCGGAAATATGGCTGTTATGGTTTTGAATGTTGAAAACATTTTCTTAATAAAACATTTCTTTAAATTATACAAAAATACTTTTGTAAAAATGTTTTGTGGCATGAAAATGTAAAGTTTTTAAATCCTTTGATCACATACACAAGTTGGCAGAAGTTTGTACATACCTTAAGTGATGTTGATGACGAAAATGAGTTTTCTCGATTAAAAACTTATTAGTCGTAGTTTTATGTAACGTGTGTTTGTATTTTGTGATTATCAAAACTAGTAGAGACCGATTAATGCAGATGATGTTTTTGACATTATTTGTATTAAAAATCTCCCCCTTTTTGATGATTACAAAATATAAACTCATATTAGATAAAACTAGGCATTAATGAGTTTTAAAACGAGTCTCGTTTTGTTCTCCCCCTTTTTGTAGAATCAAAAAGGCTTCGTAGAAGAAATGAAGTCCACGGCATCATGATGACTCCCCCTACCTTAGTGCTCCCCCTTGATGAGGAAACTCGGGAATCGATCGATGGAATTAAGCTGCAATATGTTAGAGGAAACATGCAGGCAAACATATAATTCCTGCAGAAAAGATAAGATAATGCAGGATAGACAAATACTACGGACGGTCCCATAAATGGGTCGACGGTCCTTTAAAGTTAGGGACCGCCACCTTGATAAACTAGATCATTCATTAAAAGACAAGAATAATGTCATTCATATGACATTTACAACATGAGTTTACAAGCATAATCCTAGTCTAATATCCTAGGATATCTCATGTTAAATCCGGTTTTATTAGTGATCATGCATGCTTCTCTAGAACTTGCGACCGCAAGGTAGAGAGGAGTTTTTGGATAGGGGTTGTAGAAACCCGGATGACAAGAGGATGGAAATGATGTAGTCAAGATCATTCTTCATCTTTTTAAAGTGGTTGTGATTGTAGATGCAGCAAGCATAATAACCCCCATGGGCATCCACTTGGGCAAGAGTGGGATGAGACATTGTTTGAGGATGAAGTTTTTGGGATAAGATGATATTGAGGAGGCTCAAATCAACAAGATTGGAGAATTCTTGAGTTTTGATGGAGTGTGGGGAGTTGGCATTTGTCATTTGAGGTGGAAACAAAGGTGGTAATGAATGATCTTGAGGAGTCAGGTTTGTATACTTATTGTGAGTGGATGGTGGCCCATTTTGTGGTTGAGAGGCAAAGAAGGAGAATGATGAAGATGATGCGTCATTATGTGATGTGGGATTGGAATTGACATGGTTATTGTGTGAGTTGTTTGAGTTGTTCATGAAGTTGCCAAGGCTTTGTTTCTTCCTCCATATGAGTTTGACCGATATTCTTGGTTTTCTAGGGGATGACATTTTGTTGGATGACATTGTGAAGAGGAAAGGTTATGCCATGGCAATGGATGGAGAAGGTGGTGTTTTAAATAGAGGATGAAGGTAGCAAGAATAGTAAAGCATGCATGCTTGGTTAAATTAGTTCAAATGATGCTTAAGCAAATTAGGAATGTGCATAACACCTAAGGGTAGGCGAGTCAAACATGCAGGGACATAAAACAATTAATGACACACAAATAGGTGGACGGTCCTTTAAATAGGTGGACGGTCCCTTATCACTTAGGGGACCGTGAGTCGATAAAGGACCGCCATCAGGAAGTTTTCCAGATTTCAGAAAATGTTTCTAGTGTGTGCCTATATGAAACGTATGTGGAGATGCGATTATCTTGACCCTAAAAGAGAGAAAATCCTAAGAGATAATCCAAAGTCTCCTAATTTCAATCTTGCTCCTCTTTCCATGTCGAATAACATATTTGTTACATGATCCGATAGAGGAATTGAGCGCATCATGCATGTATGGAAAAATGTTTTTGAATTGTATTAACAATGCAAGAAAAATTGATTTTTCCTATTCGTGAGAAGATTTTGAACACATGAATTGGGGTTTTTATGCAAAAAATCAAGTTTTCTTATTATCTTGCAATAATGGTTGTTAATAAAAAGAAATAGTTACTTCCCCAATTTCTGATTTTTGTGCGCAAGAGAATCCTAGACTCAGATTATAAAGGATACATTAAATATGAAATCTAAGGAGATATGTGTTCCATCATTCCGAATCCTAATCGAAGATAAAAGAATGGTTCACGCTTAAGTGGTTTAGTAAGAATATCAGCTATGTTTTCCTCCGTTGGCACTTTTTCAATAGATATATTACCCTTTTGCACGTTATCCCTAAGAAAATGGTGACGAATCTCTATGTGTTTGGTACGAGAGTGTTGCACGGAGTTTTTTACTTAATTCTATTGCTCCTTTATTATCACACATGATTGGAATGTTATCAAGTGTAATACCATAGTCTACGAGAGCTTGTTTCATCCATAGTGCTTGTTGACATGCCTTTTCGGCACTTACATATTCGGCTTCGGTTGTGGTGATAGCTAGCACCGTTTGTTTCTTGGAGAACCAAGAAGTTAAGCAACAACCCATGAAGGTACAAATGCCACTAGTACTTTTTCGATCCACATAATCTCCCGCATGATCAGAGTCGGCGTAAACTATAGTTTCTATGCCGGTCCCCTTAGGATACCATAATCCTAAGTGCATAGTGCCTTTAATGTATCGAAAGATACGTTTAACCCCTTCTAAGTGTGAAGATTTGGGATATTCTTGAAAGCGAGCACAAAGGCAGACACTAAACATGATATCGGGCCTACTTGCTGTTAGGTACAATAAACTTCCTATCATACCTCTATACTTAGTACTATCTACGGATTCACCCTCTTCATCCTTGGTGAGCTTTGTGTCCATAGCCATTGGGGTTTTCATAAGTTTAATATCTTCTAGTCCAAATTTCTTAAGCATTTCCTTAATATATTTGAATTGAGTAAAGAATATTCCATCATCTAATTGTTTTATTTGTAGTCCAAGGAAGAAGTTAAGCTCGCCCATCATACTCATTTCAAACTCGTCATGCATGATTCTTGAGAATTCATCACACATGTCTTGACAAGTTGAACCAAATATAATGTCATCAACATATATTTGGACGATTATGATGTCTGAATATTTCTTCTTGGTGAAAAGAGTGTTATCTATCATTCCCATTGAGTATTCATGCTTAAGAAGAAAAGCTTTCAACCTATCATACCAAGCCTTAGGGGGTTGCTTTAAACCATATAAAGCTTTCTTTAGTTTATAAACATGCTCGGGGTACTTGAAGTCAATGAATCCTGGAGGTTGTGCTACATATACCTCCTCATTGATGAGACCGTTTAGGAATGCACTTTTCACATCCATTTGGAACAACTTAAAATCTAATGCACATGCATATGCGAGTAATATCCTAATGGATTCAAGTCTAGCTACGGGTGCATAGGTTTCGTCATAATCAATTCCCTCTTGTTGATTATAGCCTTGTGTGACTAACCTAGCTTTGTTCCTAGCTACAATACCATTTTCATCTAGCTTGTTTCTAAATACCCACTTAGTCCCTATTATTGCGACATTCTTAGGTCTTGGTACTAACATCCAAACATCATTAGACTTAAATTGGTTTAATTCTTCTTACATTGCAATGATCCAACTTTCATCCTTCAGTGCTTCAATTACATTTTAGGTTCAATGATTGAAACAAAATAAAATAGGTCGCTTTTGTTTTGAACTTGTGATCTAAGGGTTCTTTGGTTTAGGATTCCTATGACATTATCTAAAGGATGGCTTTTAGATTCTTTAATATTTGAGGTTTCATCTATTTCGATGGTTTCTTGAGGTATGTCTCGGTTTTTCATGTTTTCAACTATGGCCTTTTCTTCATCCAAATCATCATCTACCAAATGTGAAGTTTTAGATGGAGGGGGACTCTCATCGAATGTCACGTTGAGTGATTCTTCGAGGACCATTGTTTCCTTGTTTAAGACAATGTAGGCATTACTAGTTTGAGAGTAACCTAGAAATACACCTTCGTAAGACTTTGGGTCAAACTTGGTGAGATAATCTTTGGTGTTTAGAATATAGCATTTGCTACCAAACACTCTAAAGTAATCTAGGGAAGGTTTCCTACCTTTCAAAATTTCATAAGGGGTTTTTCTTATGATTTGTCTAATTAAAATTCTATTAAGGATATAGGTGGATGTATCTACGGCATTACACCTAAACTTTTGGGGAATCGATTGCTCATTAAGCATAGTTCGACTCATTTCTTGTAGGGTTCTATTTTTCCTTTTGACTACCCCATTTGATTGTGGAGTTCGTGGAGCTTAGAAATTGTGAGTAATACCACTAGCATCACAATCATTAAGCATAGTTCTACTCATTTCTTGTAGGGTTCTATTTTTCCTTTCGACTACCCCATTTGATTGTGGAGTTCGTGGAGCTTAGAAATTGTGAGTAATACCACTAGCATCACAATAAGCTCCGAATTGAACTTCATTGTCAAATTCTCTACCATGGTCCGTCCTAATGGAAACTATGTTGCATCCTAATTGATTTTGAATTTTCGTACTAAATATTTTGAATTGATCGAAAGTTTCAGTCTTGTTTTTAAGAAACCTAGTCCAAGTGTAGCTAGAGTAATCATCTACGATTACTTAGGTGTAGAGATTTCCTCCATAACACCGTATAGGGGAAGGACCGAAGAGATCCATGTGAAGAAGCTCTAGACAACTAGATATTGAGACTTGAGATCATGTTCTTAGGTTTATGACTAGAGTGAGCTTGTTTTCCAATCTTGCAAGCATCACAAAAATGTTGGTCGAACCTAAGTTTGAGAAGGTTTCTAACTAAATCCTTAGAAGATAATGATTGTAATAGATGCATGTTGGCGTGTCCTAATCTTCTATGCCATAAAGTAGAGTTATTATTAACCGTAGTTAAGTATGTTCTCACTAAGTTTGTTACTAATTTTCATGACGTATAGGTTACCTTTTCTAATTCCTTTTGCAATAACTTTTCCGTTCTTAATTATCACACTATCGTCTTTGGAAAAGATTACCTTGCAACCATTATCACATATTTGGCTAATACTAAGTAAATTAAAACCTAGGTTATCCACATGTTCTACATTAGTAATAGTAAGAGACTTATGAGTGATCGTACCTTTGCCAATGATATTGCCCTTGAGCTTACTACCAAATGTAACATTACCTCCAGTACTTGCATTGTATGATGAGAATAGCTTGCGATTACCCGTCATGTGATTTGTGCATCCACTATCCTTGACCCATTCGTCGGGCTCCAGGTCAATTCCCAAGCATATCTAATGATAACATAAACAAACTCAAACACATGGTCCCCAATATCTCATGGGTCCAAAGTTGTTAGCACCAAACATCCTATACATTTGTTGCATTTGTCTAGGGTGTTGAAATGGTGAGTAGAATCCTATATGAAGGAAATCATTTTTCCAATTCATGGAGTAGTTCTTATAATGATTTTTATTTCTAGCTGTTTTTGATCCAGTTTATCTATTTGGTATATTTGTTCTCCTAGGGGATGGACGTGTAAATCTTATAGTTGGTTTGTTGTAACCTAATCCGGGTTTTAGTATTGGTCTATAAAATTGTTTTACTTCTTCTACACCAGCAACGGGTGTTTCTGGTTTTTCTAGTATTGACTGTTTTGGACTAGAATCTGAAGTGGCTTTGGGTAAAATCACAGTCTTCCTTACTGGGGACGGTCCTTTATCGATGGGACGGTCCTTTAAAGGTGAGGGACCGTCGGGTGGATTTGAGGGACCGTCTCCAGTAGCCAAATCCGACTGAGATTTCACAAATTTTATTTGTTTTGATATGTTTGGTGATGCTTCAAAAAAGTTATAACCTATACCGGTTTTATTGTCGGAATCCTTTTGAGCTCCTATTAGTTGTCTAAGATAGTGAGTGATCTTTTTCAAAGTTATTTAATTTTGAGGCTTTCTCTTTGAGTTCCTCATTTTCGATTCTAAGAAGTTTGCACAATTGACACTCCGAAACAATTTCTTTTCCTTTCTCACGTCTAGATAACATTTCTTTTAATTCCAATATTTCTTTTTCTAATTTAGATTTGGTGGATTTTAGATATTTGTTTTTCACAATTATTTTTTGACTCACTTAGCAAATTTTATCATATTCATTATCTAAGTCAAGAGAATCTAGTGAGCAAATATCAAAATTGTGGAAATCGGTTTCGGTACGTACCTCTTTTGAAGATCCGACCATGAGACAAGTTTCATTCTTATCATCTTCTTCGCCATCACTCCAAGCACCGCTAACATATGCCATTTGGTTTTTGTCCTTTGTTTGGTGTGGAAAATCTTCAACTAAGTGTCTTGTATCACTACATCTAAATCATCTTTTCTCACCCTTGATGTATCTATCTTCACGTGCTTTTTGAGGAGCTTTCTTTTCCTCTCGTGGTTGTCTTACAAATCTTCCTCTTCGCTTAAAAAATTTCTTGAAATCTCTAACCGCCAATGCATACTCTTCGTCATCACTTTCCGAGCTTGAGTCTTCATCATCACTTAATTCCTTTTTAGCTTTTAATGCAACTGATTTTCTTTCCACCTTGTTATTGACAATATCGGAATCATTTTTGATGATTAACTCATGGACCTTCAAGTTACCAATGAGCTCATCTAATGATAGAGATGCCAAGTCTTTGGATTCTTCAATCACCGTGACCTTTGCTCTCCACTTCAGATGTAAAGCCCTGAGATATTTCCTAACACAACTTTTTATAGTAATTTTCTCATCGAGTGCTTTTAAACTCGTGATTATGGTGTTAAATCTAGCAAACGAACTATCTATAGATTCATCTTCAGGTATGATAAATTGTTCATATTGTTGAACCAAAAGATCGATCTTATTATCTTTGACTTGATTAGTACATTGATGAGTGACTAACAAAGTTTTCCAAATATCTTTAGCCGTATTGCACATAAAAATTCTTTGAAGTTCCTTTTTAGGTAAAGCATTGTAAATTACCATTTTTGCTTCATCATTTTTAGCTAATTTCTTTTTAAGACTATCACATTGATTGTCATAAGGAACAATTTCATTTTGTTTAGTTTCAGGATTAAATTCAATAGGTTTAAAGTCACCCATTGTAATAACATGCCAAATATCAAGATCTTTCGATTTCACATACGTTTCGAATCGAGTTTTCCAATAAATAAAACTATCAGCCTCAAAGAGTGGTGGTCTTTGCATAGACTGCCCTTCTTGATATTTTTCAGATTCCACTGATCGTCTCAAGTTTTAAAATACAATATATTTTAAAAATCCTTGAGCAACGAAGCTCTGATACCTATTGTAGAAACTAGAAGGGGGGATTGAATAGTTTCACCGTTATTAATCACGTTTTTATAAAAATTACTTTGCAACTTGTGTGTTGATAAAATGATTCGATTCGAAGCTTACGTGAAATCAACACAACAGTAGATATAAGCAATGATAGGTAAACAAGTAAAGATAAGGAAAGGAAAGATCAAACCGGCACACGAAGATTTATAGTGTGACAACCGGCAATTTAGGGAGTTATTTTGAAAACCCGCATTACATTAGAGTTCGTTTATAATTTTTATTTGGAATTTTTATTCACAACGAACTTATAAGACCTATTTTATGGATAATTATAATTGATGACGTTATGGAATTCGTGAATTATTTTAATAATTCATTATGGAAATTACGTGATGATGTATGTTTTTAAAATTCTCACCGGTACTACGTTGACTCCGGCACTAGGTTTACCTAACGGGAAATTTTATGATTCGTTTTACGAGTCCGATGATATTTGAGTAATTACGAGATATTTTTCGGGAGATATCGAAGTTTGAAATGAGTTCGGGTTTCGGGCCACATGTTTTACATTTACCCACTTTACCCGCTCAACACTACTAGTAATATTATTATTATTATTATTATTATTATTATTATTATTATTATTATTATTATTATTATTATTATTATTATTATTATTATTATTAATTATACTTTAAAAAAAAAGAGTAAAACTACAAATTGGTCCTTGTGGTTCGGTACCCACACACACAACACAAACACCAACACTCATCTCTCTCTCTCAATTTCCTCCCCCTCCCCTCTAACCCTAGCTGCCGCTTAATAATCCGGCCACCACCACTCCACCGCCGATCACCACTACAAACCACCACTATTTTCGAGATCCCCATCCTCGAATCTCTTAGATCCGCCCCTACACGCGCCCTTATTACACCATTTTCGTCACGTATTATCACCAAATCTCACCACCAATCATCATTTTTCGAAGTGTTATACGGTTTGGAGCTCGTTGTTCGAAGGTGAGGCGAGTGTGACTCGCGTATTTTATTAAAACGTGACCCTTGGTCACGATGGGTTTTGGATTCGGTTGGGTTTTCACCCAAAAACGGGATTAATACTTATGGGTTTTTGATTGGAAACTCGATTTTATAAAATGGTTTGGTATCCGGGTTGTTATCCGTGGGTTTGGTTCGAACCGTGAGTCCTCGACTCACGGCTTGGATATTGACTCGAGCCGTCGGGCTCGTTTTCTTGTTAGTTATGAGCCGTGGTTTGGCTCTTGGTATTCTTGCTCTCCTTGGAATATTGGTTCGACTCATTGGAGTCGTGGCTCGAAGCCGTATTGTTGTTGTTATTGCCGAGACCCTTATGGGTCGAATGGGTATTTTTGGAGTGCTCCTTGGAGCCATTTCTTGTGACCCTTGATACTTGGTTCGAGCCTCTTGGCTCGTGGTGTTTACCACGACTCAGTCGAGTCGTGTGGGCTTGGGTGTGGCTTGGTAAACCAACCCGAGCGTGACCTTGATTATTTTGTTTCTTAATTGTTAACTTGGTTTGACATTGGTGTTATTATTAGTTGGTTGGTTGCTTCATTTCTTGGCCGAATACATGTGGGTCAAGACCATGTTTGGTCTCGACATTGGTTATGGGATATTGATATTGTGAAGTGTTGACGAATTGTGTTATTGGGGACCGATTGTGAGACGGTCACTTAGATTGACGGAGATAGGTTAGTCGGGTGCCGTAGTCGGACCCTATTGTTGTAGCACGTGGATTGGGATTGTGTTGGACGGAGATGTATTGATATTTATGACATTTGCTTATTACTTTGGACTTGGACAATGAGCCGAGAGTCATGACTCGGACATGTGACCATTTCGTATGACTCGATAACTATTTACAATTAAAACATAAATAATAAAACTCGTAATAATAATTATTTGTAATATAAACGTTTATATGAATATATAGACGTGAATAACGGATATATAATTATATAAGCGCGTATATTAATAATAATAATAATAATCACGAGTCATATTATAAATAATACGACTAAATATATATTAGGCTACGAGAGTAGCGTAATATTATTGGAAGTATTATTATAAAAAGGTGTTATAAAATGAGAAACGCTTGACAATTATTAAATATTAAATAAAATGTCATTTTATATATATAACGAGTAAACTTATCGAGTTACGCGGAGTCGTAGCCACTCGAGTACAGGTAAGTTTTATTTGTGACTTTCGTGTTGTCACGGATATATGACGATTAATATAAGCGTTTTCTAAAACTAAATAACTACTTAACCGAAAGGTTGAACCGGGTTATTTGGCTATAGGAAATGAATATATTAATGGGCATCATATCCTACGACGCCCATAGGTTGTGGTATATGTAAAGGGTAATAAATTGCGAATATATATATCGGGAAATCTGGCCAATTTGACAATGTATATAAGGAATTTATTAAACTACGGTATATACCATATAGTATTTATGTGCTATGAGCTTTAGGATTGGGTGTAATTTTGGAATGGTATGTTACGTAAATAAATATGAGGATTATCAAATCGACGGATTTGATAAACTTCGGCGATTTATTTAAATAATATATTGGGCTAATATTAGATCTATAGTTTATTTTTTTATTATTTGTGTGACTTTTTTGTTTGTTTGTGTCGACCCACCGCCCATATGGATACCAAACGTAAATACACCAAACTAATACGAAATGGATTTTTGGAAAATAAAACGGATTACGTCCGGGTTTGGGAATATTTTGAATTTGAGGAAATGATTTCTGAACGAGTTGATATTGTTAGGTCGTGCCGAGTCCGTAGTTACTGTTTTGTGAGTTACTATACATCTTATTCCTACCGACTTCTTCTTGCTATTTTCTGGACTTGAGGTGAGTCATAGCCCCACTTTTTACTCTTGAACTATGTTTTCAATACTTGGGGTGAGAAACGTGCAAATTATTTTATGTGGACTATTATCGCTTTTATATTCTTTCTAAAACTTGCTATGCGTATGGACTAGGATATGTTGTCAGCTTTAGTCACATAGTTTTGTGTGTACTATTCAAGGTTGGCTTATTTGGTTATTGATGGATTGTCAGCTTTAGTCACATAGTTTTGTGTGTACTATTCAAGGTTGGCTTATTTGGTTATTGATGGATTGTTAGCTTTAGTCACATAGTTTTGTGTGTACTATTCAAGGTTGGCTTATTTGGTTATTGGTGAACTGTCAACTTTAGTCACATAGTTTCGTGTGTACTATTCAAGGTTGACTTATTTAGATACTATAGTGTGCACCTATATGTTATTAATACTTCGGAGGTTATCCGAGTATTTATGATATTGCGGGGGTTACCCGAATATCTATGTTGGAGCGGAGGGTATCCGCAGGCTTTTAGCGAATCCTTAGTCAAGCTAGCAAGCGTTTTGCGTATATGTCCACTATATTGTTAGATGAATTTAAACCTATGATCTCACCAGCGAAAGCTGACTTTTAGCACGTTTTCTCAGGTAATTAAGTGATGATATGGATGCTTGGAATGGAAGGCTCGGCTAAGGCTCCTGGTTTATGGATCTATTTTTCTAAACTCTGATATTAACTTTTGGACCTACTGTTATTCTATTTTGGGCCTGACTCTGAATGATGTTGGGATAAATGTAAACTTTAAAACCCCATTTTGGTTGCGTTTTTATTATGTTTACTTTATCTCGTTCTATTATGTCTTGTGTTGGATACCAATCCCCGTAGCACCCCGAAAGCTTGTTGAGTCTTCCGCTGTATCAAATTTTGGGGGTGTTACAGATTGGTATCAGAGCCAAGGTTATAGAGAACTAGGTAAATAAACACCTAAACTATAACCGTATTTTTATAGAAAATGATCCTTGACCACTGCCCGCCAGCCCGCCTAGCCGAAGCATCTTCTATTATTTGAGGTATTATGAGATATTTGAGATGATTGTTAGATTTGGGATTTCTTGAGATGATATGAGGTTTATGGATTTAGTAATAAGATGGCGTTTCGAGGAATTATATGGTCTAAATGTTTTATAAATATTTTAGTAATGCGGTATTTGAAACTCTTTATTGAGATTATATGTTTGAATTATTTGATGAGGATTTTTGGTATGGTATTTTGAGTTGTGATTTAGTTGTTTTGAAACACTTACACCTACCCTACGCCGTTGTCACAGACCATGGCCTCCCATATGCCCGATGTTGTCGAGGATATTCTTACTGCACCGGTATTACCTGCACAGTTCACTATGGCATCTGATGATCCTTACCAGATGGCCATGCTTTCAACTACTGTGCCGCAGGCAGCTTCTACTTCAGCACCACCTGCTGCATCTACGCAGGGACCCTCATCTTCTCTAGGGCTCCCTGGTACATCGAGGCAGCTTATTCTTCATCAGGCTTTGTCTCGTGTGGCCCCACGCTTTGCCCACCGAGCTACGGCACACATGTCGGTATGCCCTACTCCATCACCTTTACAGATTGATGCTCACTCTCTTCTGTCTGAGGCGCCACCCACATCATTGCGTCGTCGTCCTAGATCACCTACCACATCTCCACATGGTTCACCTGTTAGGAGACGACGATTGATGAGGTACTCTTCCGGTGAGGAGGAGGAGGAGTACGAGGGTGAGGATGAGGCTGATGACCCTGAGGAGGAGGATGACCCTCAGGAGGCTGAGCAGGGTGATGATGATGACCCTGAGGAGGGGGATGACCCTCAGGAGGATGAGATGCCTGATGATGATGATGATGTGTTAGTACCACCAGCTCAGGCTAAGGAGCCAGATTCACTTGTACATCCGATTGAGCCTGATTCACCTGATCATCCATTTTTGGTTGAGTTGCCACCTGGTAGTCCCGATGGGTCGGATGCATCTTCCGAGGTTTCTGCTGAGCATGCAGAGTTAGGTGAGATTGGCAGGTTATGGGCTCAGATTACTGAGCTTGGTGAGAGAGTTGCACGTGTATCTGATCGACTTGAGAGGGTTATTGGAGAGTTCATAGCGGATCTGAGAGTTGATATGACTGTGGTTGTGGGCAGGACTACTGAGATGAGGAGAGTTTTGATGGAGGTTCACGAGCATATCGATAGTTTGCAGCGAGGTTTTGTTACTGCTCGAGAGGCCGACCGCAAGCTTTGGCAAAGGAATGCCGAGCTAGAGAAGGAGGTGGCTGACCTCAAGAGAGACCGAGACACCCATAGCGTGGAGCTAGGATCATTATGGAGAGATCTTGATGGCTTGAGGCAGGAGTTGAGGAGCCTCCGCCAGCAGCGTGGCTAGTTGCTTGGGTTATGTTGTCTTGTTGCTTTCTACCCGAGGAGTGTTCGGCTAGAAAAGCTAGTTATCATATTTTGATGTATTTGTTCAGTATTCGTCTCGTTTGGAACGATTAGTATGTTTTGTGTTTCCAGTAGTTGGAACGATGTTAGATCTTTATTGTATGGTTGATGGTTATTAATATATGGTATTATGTGATTTTGGGTATTATGGAAATTGAGTCCCTATTCGCCTTATTGATGTTACGTGGTGTATTGTTGCTATTCTTTCCATGACTTGGCTTCGTTGAAATTTCTTTTGTTGAGCATATTGATAAGTTCTATTGGAGACTCATGAACTTGTATGATGTTTCAGATCAATGGCCACACGACGAAACCCTGTTAGAGCTACCAGAACTGGTCCTGCAGTAACTACCCCTTGTCGCCGAGGACGCCGACCTACTCGAAATGTTGAAACCCCTACTCCTGACAACCTGGACACTACTAACCGCAACAACAGGAATCAAAATGTTGATGTTCAGGGAGACAATGATCATGTTCCACCTAATGCACCTACTGTGGATCAAGCAATGATCAATCAACTTGTGGAGCCAAGAGTTGCTGAACTACTAGCTGAGTCAAATCATTCCAACAATTCGGCTGGAACTTTTCCACCTGTTCGTGCTAATGGATGTCAATACAAGGAGTTCAAGATTTGTGGACCCATTGAGTTTGGTGGAACTGAAGGAGTGGTTTACTTGGTCAGATGGATTGAGAAGACTGAGTCAGTGTTCAATGTCAGTGGTTGTGCGGAGAATGCGAAGGTAAAGTTTGCTTCTTTTACTTTCAACGATGAAGCTTTAACGTGGTGGAACAATTACCAAAATTCAGTTGGGAGTAATGTAGCTTATGCCATGACTTGGGAGCAATTTAAGTCTCTGCTGATTCAGACTTATTGCCCAAGGAATGAGGTTAAGAAGCTAGAGATTGAGTTTTGGAACCACAAGGTGAAAGGTAATGATATGACGACTTACAATCGTCGTTACCAGGAGTTGGCCTTGCTTTGCCCAGATATGGTAAAAACCGAGACTCAAAAGATCGAGAGGTATACTGATGGGTTGCCTGTAGCTACAAGGAATGATGTGATTTCTGCTAGGCCTGCAAACATCCATGAGGCAATCACAATTGCTCAACAACTTATGGATTCGTTGGAGTTGGAAAGGGCTGATAAGGAGAAGAATGGAAAGAGAAAGAGAGACCAGCACTCTAAGGGTAATGATCACCGAAGCAAGAGACAAGCTAAGGCTTATGCTATTGGGAATGCAGATAAGAAGAATAAAAACGGTGATGCACCCAAGTGTGGTCGTTGCCACCAGCATCATACTGGATGGTGTAGTGTGAAATGCCAGAACTGCTCAAGGAAAGGACACACAGCTAAAGATTGTAGAGCTCGACCTCTTGCTATGGTTCAAGCTGCTCCTGAGATGAGAAATAAGGCAGACGTTACTTGTTATGGGTGTGGAAAGAAGGGACACTATAGGAATGAGTGTAGAGAATCGTGGAACCGAGGAAATCAAGGCTCGGGCGGTAATGGGTACAATCATGGAAACCGTGGAGCTGGGGGAAACCGTGGACGACAAGATAACGGGGACCAACGTGTGGAAGCTGGAGCTGCTCAGGGAAGAGTGTATGCACTCAGGAACGAAAGAGCAGAAGATCCGAACGTCGTTACTGGTACGTTCCTTCTCAATAATCGTTATGCTTCCATACTATTTGATACTGGTGCCGATAGAAGCTTTGTGTCCACTACGTTTGCACCCTTACTAGAGAAACCCCCGATGGCCTTAGGAATTGGATATGATATAGAGTTAGCAAATGGGAATATAGAAAGGATTAATACCATCATTCGCGGTTGCACGTTAAATTTCTTGAACCACCCTTTCAACATAGATCTTCTACCCGTCACGTTAGGAAGTTTTGATGTCATCATTGGTATGGATTGGCTATCGAAGTATCGTGCTCACATACTTTGCGACGAGAAGATCGTGCGTGTACCTTACAGAAAGGAGATCCTAAATATATTAGGAGATCGAAAGGATTCGAGGAGCCCATCCCGGTTAGCAGTCATTTCTTGCACTAAGTTACCAAAGTTAATGGAGAAAGGATGTTACCTTTTCTTAGCTCAAATTTCTGAGAAAGGAGGGACGAAGAAAAATGAAAGGTGCATTGGAGATGTGCCTATAGTTCGTGATTTTCCTGATGTGTTTCCCGATGATTTGCCGGGAATCCCGCCGACTAGACAAGTAGAGTTTCAGATTGAGTTGATACCTGGTGCTGCACCTGTAGCACGAGCGCCTTATCGTCTTGCACCTACCGAACTAGAAGAGTTGTCAAAACAATTGGCGGAGTTAGCCGAAAAAGGATTCATAAGACCAAGTTCTTCACCTTGGGGAGCCCCAGTCTTATTCGTAAAGAAGAAGGATGGATTGTTTCGTATGTGCATTGATTACCGAGAGCTGAACAAGTTAACGGTGAAGAATAGATACCCGTTACCGAGGATCGACGACTTGTTCGATCAACTTCAAGGATCGAGTGTGTATTTGAAGATCGATTTGAGATCGGGATATCATCAACTTCGAGTTCGCGAGGAAGATATTCCGAAAACGGCTTTCAGAACCCGTTACGGGCATTACGAGTTTCAGGAGATGCCGTTTGGGTTGACTAACGCACCGGCGATATTCATGGATCTCATGAATCGAGTGTGTAAGCCTTACTTAGATAAGTTCGTGATTGTGTTCATCGATGACATTCTGATTTATTCGAAGAGTGAGAAGGAGCATGAGGAGCATCTAAGACTTATCTTAGAATTGCTCAGAAAGGAGAAACTCTATGCCAAGTTTTCCAAATGTGAATTTTGGATTCCGACGGTACAATTTTTGGGTCATGTAATTGATAGGCAAGGAGTCCATGTGGATCCCGCTAAGATTGAGGCAATAAAAGATTGGGCTGCACCTACGACCCCAACAGAGGTTCGTCAATTTTTAGGGTTAGCCGGTTATTACCGAAGATTCATTGAGGGATTTTCGAAGATAGCTAAACCATTAACCAAATTGACTCAAAAGAGTGTTACGTATGAATGGGGAGATAAAGAAGAGGAAGCATTTCAATTGCTTAAGAAGATGTTGTGTAGTGCTCCTATCTTAGTGCTACCTGAAGGTAACGAGGATTTCGTCGTCTATTGTGACGCCTCACATAAAGGATTGGGAGCCGTGTTAATGCAACGAGAGAAGGTGATAGCTTATGCTTCCCGACAGCTCAAAAAGCATGAGAAAAACTACACCACCCATGATTTAGAGTTAGGTGCTGTGGTTTTCGCCTTAAGGATATGGAGACATAACTTGTATGGAACAAAGTGTGTTGTGTTCACTGACCATAAAAGTCTACAACACATCTTGAATCAAAAAGAGCTCAATATGAGACAACGACGTTGGATTGAGTTACTAAGCGATTATGATTGTGAAATTCGCTAGCATCCTGGTAAAGCAAACGTTGTTGCTGATGCTCTTAGTCGAAAGGAAAGAATACCACCGTTACGAGTTAGGTCATTGGGAATGACTATAGTATCGCCATTACCATCTCAAATACTTGAAGCTCAAACGGAGGCGCTAAAAGCAGAAAACCGATCTGCTGAGAATATATTTGGGATGGCTGAGAATGAGAAAGGATTTGTTAAGCGTTTTGATGGATTGCTATGTTTTGGAGATCGGATTTGGGTACCCTTATATGGAGGAATTCGGGAGTTAATTATGCATGAGTTGCATAAGTCAAGGTACTCTATTCATCCTGGGTCTGACAAGACGTACCAGGATCTTAAGAAGTTATATTGGTGGCCAAACATGAAGGCAGATATAGCATCATACGTTAGTAAGTGCTTGACATGTTTAAGGGTTAAAGCCGAACATCAGAGACCGTCAGGATTACTAACACAACCAGAACTTCCAGTCTGGAAATGGGAGCGGATTACAATGGACTTCATTACCAAATTACCGAGGACAGCTAGTGGTTGTGACGCTATCTGGGTAATTGTGGATCGACTGACAAAGTCTGCTCATTTCCTAGCAATTAGTGAAGATGATAGTGTGGATAAACTTGCGAGGGTGTATGTGAAGGAAATTATTTCTCGTCATGGAGTCCCGATATCGATTATTTCTGATCGCGATAGCCGCTTTACGTCAGCTTTGTGGCGATCACTTCAAACGGCTTTGGGGACAAGACTTGATATGAGTACTGCATATCATCCCCAAACCGATGGTCAAAGTGAGAGGACCAATCAGACGTTAGAGGATATGCTTCGTGCATGCATCATAGACTTTGGTAAAAGCTGGGAGAAGTATTTACCCCTTGCGGAATTCTCCTATAATAATAGCTACCACACAAGTCTTAAAGCTGTACCATTTGAAGCTTTGTATGGCAGAAAGTGTCGTTCGCCTATTGGTTGGGTAGAAGTTGGAGATAGCCAACTCACAGGCCCTGAACTTATTTTGGAAACTACCGAGAAAGTAGCTCAGATTCGTGATCGGTTGCAAGCAGCCAGAGATAGGCAGAAAAGTTACGCCGATCAGAGACGTAAACCCTTAGAATTCCAGGTTGGAGACAAAGTGATGCTGAAAGTCTCGCCTTGGAAGGGTGTGATATGTTTATGGAAACGTGGAAAACTCAACCCACGCTACATTGGACCATTTCTTATCTTAGAAAGAATTGGGCCCGTGGCTTATAGGTTGGAATTACCACATGAACTAAGTAAAGTTCACGACGTGTTTCACGTTAGTAATTTGAAGAAATGTCTTTCTGATGAGATGTCTATTATTCCAATGAAGGATATTCGTGTTGATGAGAAATTGAATTTCGTGGAAGAGCCAATTGAGATTTTAGATCGTGAAGTTAAACGACTCAAGCGAAGTCGCATTCCGCTCGTCAAGGTTCGTTGGAATTCCCGACACGGACCAGAATTTACGTGGGAACGTGAGGACGAGTTCCGGAAGAGATATCCGAAGCTTTTCACTTCGTAGACGATTTGTTCCGAGAGAAACCCGGGACGGGTTTCTTCTGAGACTGGGAGGATGTGACAACCGGCAATTTAGGGAGTTATTTTGAAAACCCGCATTACGTTAGAGTTCGTTTATAATTTTTATTCACAACGAACTTGTAAGACCTATTTTATGGATAATTATAATTGATGACGTTATGGAATTCGTGAATTATTTTAATAATTCATTATGGAAATTACGTGATGATGTATGTTTTTAAAATTCTCACCGGTACTACATTGACTCCGGCACTAGGTTTACCTAACGGGAAATTTTATGATTCGTTTTACGAGTCCGATGATATTTGAGTAATTACGAGATGTTTTTCAGGAGATATCGAAGTTTGAAATGAGTTCGGGTTTCGGGCCACATGTTTTACATTTACCCACTTTACCCGCTCAACACTACTAGTATTATTATTATTATTATTATTATTATTATTATTATTATTATTATTATTATTATTATTAATTATACTTAAAAAAAAAAAAAAAAAAAAAAAAAAAAAAAAAAAAAAAAAAAAAGAGTAAAACTACAAATTGGTCCTTGTGGTTCGGTACCCACACACACAACACAAACACCAACACTCATCTCTCTCTCTCAATTTGCTCCCCCTCCCCTCTAACCCTAGCCGCCGCTTAATAATCCGGCCACCACCACTCCACCGCCGATCACCACTACAAACCACCACTATTTTCGAGATCCCCATCCTCGAATCTCTTAGATCCGCCCCTACACACGCCCTTATTACACCATTTTCGTCACGTATTATCACTAAATCTCACCACCAATCATCATTTTTCGAAGTGTTATACGGTTTGGAGCTCGTTGTTCGAAGGTGAGGCGAGTGTGACTCGCGTAGTTTATTAAAACGTGACCCTTGGTCACGATGGGTTTTGGATTCGGTTGGGTTTTCACCCAAAAACGGGATTAATACTTATGGGTTTTTGATTGGAAACTCGATTTTATAAAATGGTTTGGTATCCGGGTTGTTATCCGTGGGTTTGGTTCGAATCGTGAGTCCTCGACTCACGGCTTGGATATTGACTCGAGCCGTTGGGCTCGTTTTCTTGTTAGTTATGAGCCGTGGTTTGGCTCTTGGTATTCTTGCTCTCGTTGGAATATTGGTTCGACTCATTGGAGTCGCGGCTCGAAGCCGTATTGTTGTTGTTATTGCCGAGACCCTTATGGGTCGAATGGGTATTTTTGGAGTGCTCCTTGGAGCCATTTCTTGTGACCCTTGATACTTGGTTCGAGCCTCTTGGCTCGTGGTGTTTACCACGACTCAGTCGAGTCGTGTGGGCTTGGGTGTGGCTTGGTAAACCAACCCGAGCGTGACCTTGATTATTTTGTTTCTTAATTGTTAACTTGGTTTGACATTGGTGTTATTATTAGTTGGTTGGTTGCTTCATTTCTTGGCCGAATACATGTGGGTCGAGACCATGTTTGGTCTCGACATTGGTTATGGGATATTGATATTGTGAAGTGTTGACGAATTGTGTTATTGGGGACCGATTGTGAGACGGTCACTTAGATTGACGGAGATAGGTTAGTCGGGTGCCGTAGTCGGACCCTATTGTTGTAGCACGTGGATTGGGATTGTGTTGGACGGAGATGTATTGATATTTATGACATTTGCTTATTACTTTGGACTTGGACAATGAGCCGAGAGTCATGACTCGGACATGTGACCATTTCGTATGACTCGATAACTATTTACAATTAAAACATAAATAATAAAACTCGTAATAATAATTATTTGTAATATAAACGTTTATATGAATATATAGACGTGAATAACGGATATATAATTATATAAGCGCGTATATTAATAATAATAATAATCACGAGTCATGTTATAAATAATACGACTAAATATATATTAGGCTACGAGAGTAGCGTAATATTATTGGAAGTATTATTATAAAAAGGTGTTATAAAATGAGAAACGCTCGACAATTATTAAATATTAAATAAAATGTCATTTTATATATATAACGAGTAAACTTATCGAGTTATGCGGAGTCGTAGTCACTCGAGTTCAGGTAAGTTTTATTTGTGACTTTCGTGTTGTCACGGATATATGACGATTAATATAAGCGTTTTCTAAAACTAAATAACTACTTAACCGAAAGGTTGAACCGGGTTATTTGGCTATAGGAAATGAATATATTAATGGGCATCGTATCCTACGACGCCCATAGGTTGTGGTATATGTAAAGGGTAATAAATTGCGAATATATATATCGGGAAATCTGGCCAATTTGACGATGTATATAAGGAATTTATTAAACTACGGTATATACCATATAGTATTTATGTGCTATGTGCTTTAGGATTGGGTGTAATCTTGGAACGGTATGTTACGTAAATAAATATGAGGATTATCAAATCGACGGATTTGATAAACTTCGGCGATTTATTTAAATAATATATTGGGCTAATATTAGATCTATAGTTTATTTTATTATTATTTGTGTGACTTTTTTGTTTGTTTGTGTCGACCCACCGCCCGTATGGATTCCAAACGTAAATACACCAAACTAATACGAAATGGATTTTTGGAAAATAAAACGGATTACGTCCGGGTTTGGGAATATTTTGAATTTGAGGAAATGATTTTTGAACGAGTTGATATTGTTAGGTCGTGCCGAGTCCGTAGTTGCTGTTTTGTGAGTTACTATACATCTTATTCCTACCGACTTCTTCTTGCTATTTTCTGGACTTGAGGTGAGTCATAGCCCCACTTTTTACTCTTGAACTATGTTTTCAATACTTGGGGTGAGAAACATGCAAATTATTTTATGTGGACTATTATCGCTTTTATATTCTTTCTAAAACTTGCTATGCGTATGGACTAGGATATATTGTCAGCTTTAGTCACATAGTTTTGTGTGTACTATTCAAGGTTGTCTTATTTGGTTATTGATGGATTGTCAGCTTTAGTCACATAGTTTTGTGTGTACTATTCAAGGTTGGCTTATTTGGTTATTGATGGATTGTCAGCTTTAGTCACATAGTTTTGTGTGTACTATTCAAGGTTGGCTTATTTGGTTATTGGTGAACTGTCAGCTTTAGTCACATAGTTTCGTGTGTACTATTCAAGGTTGACTTATTTAGATACTATAGTGTGCACCTATAGGTTATTAATACTTCGGAGGTTATCTGAGTATTTATGATATTGCGGGGGTTACCAGAATATCTATGTTGGAGCGGAGGGTATCCGCAGGCTTTTAGCGAATCCTTAGTCTAGCTAGCAAGCGTTTTGCGTATATATCCACTATATTGTTAGATGAATTTAAACCTATGATCTCACCAACGAAAGCTGACTTTTAGCACGTTTTCTCAGGTAATTAAGTGATGATATGGATGCTTGGAATGGAAGGCTCGGCTAAGGCTCCTGGTTTATGGATCTATTTTTCTAAACTCTGATATTAACTTTTGGACCTACTGTTATTCTATTTTGGGCCTGACTCTGAATGATGTTGGGATAAATGTAAACTTTAAAACCCCATTTTGGTTGCGTTTTTATTATGTTTACTTTATCTCGTTCTATTATGTCTTGTGTTGGATACCAATCCCCGTAGCACCCCGAAAGCTTGTTGAGTCTTCCGCTGTATCAAATTTTGGGGGTGTTACATATAGTGGTTCGGCCACGAAGCTCACTCCTTCATCCCTACTCCACTCCTCGAGTCTCACACTCGAGAGTTTCACAAACACTATATCAACACGCTCCCTTATGGCGGAACAAACCTTACACAAGCTTACACCAAGTTTAATGACACTAAGCTAAATGTCGAGTCCTAATCCTAGCTAGAACCAATCTACCAAAGCCCACGTGGCTTCACACCTCATACCAACACGATGGCACAATACAACACAATACACAATATAAGACTTGCACTCAACTCCTATTACATACACGAAACAATGAATGAAAATAGTGATAGATCCTCAACAATGAGATGAGATGAGCAAAACTCTTCTTCAACACTTCGTTTCTTGATTACAATGAATGCTCTTCTCTTGCACTTAGAGGAATGATGAGTGTGATCACTTATAAACAACTAGAACTTCATAATGTGATCAAAGAGTATGTTTTAGAAATGATTTCGGAATACAGAAGGTTTTAGTGCGTAAGAGGTCAAGTTTTCTGAAACAAAACAGTTCTGTATTTATAGGCGTCAGGAGAGAGGCGACGATCCCTTAAATGCCAAACGGTCCCTTATCGATAAGGGACCGCCACCCTATTTAAAGGACCATCTAGACAAACGCTCCTCATTTTGTCCTGACGTGGTGAAAAACTATCTGGTGAAGTTTTGTTGTCGATTTGAGCGGGAAATATGGCTGTTATGGTTTTGAATGTTGAAAACATTTTCTTAATAAAAAATTTCTTTAAATTATACAAAAATACTTTTGTAAAACTGTTTTGTGGCATGAAAATGTAAAGTTTTTAAATCCTTTGATCACATACACAAGTTGGTAGAAGTTTGTACATACCTTAAGTGATGTTGATGATGAAAATAAGTTTTCTCGATTAAAAACATATTAGTCGTAGTTTTATGTAACGTGTGTATTTTGTGATTATCAAAACTAGTAGAGACCGATTAATGCAAATGATGTTTTTGACATTATTTGTATTAACAAGTGATATGATGTAAACTTGTCCTAATGTTTTATGATTGTTAAATCTAATTTAGAACTTGGGTCAAACCTAATTTAGTATTAACATGGTTTTACATTAATACCAAATAAATTTAAGGTGTTAAAATTTTTAAATACACTCCTTTTAAGTTTTAGGTCCCAGTAAAACAAACAACCTTCAAGATTAAAAAACGATTTATTGAATTATTTTAATATGTTAAACTATTTTGGTGTTATACTGAATTTTGATTTAATGTACTCTAGTTTAAAGATGGGATCACATTGAAGTTTATAGAAAATGCAATGACGTAGATGCACATTTGCGTTTCATGATCGAAAATTCTAAATTTAGTATTCGGTCAGCTATAGTAAATTACTTATTATTGGTAAAATTTATTTTGATTTTGTGTAAAAGTCGGATCTTGTTAAAGTGTGAATGGTGTTATACAATATATGTATCATTAAGTTGGTGAAATTGTGAGTGTTGATTATGTGAGAAAAAAGTTTTAGTGTGTATTACGTAAACAACCTTATTAGTTGAAATAAAAGATTTCGGGTTGGAGTTTTTTATGACATGCAAAATTTTGACTATGTTATAGTTTACTTGGATTTCGATTTAGTGTGGTCTAAGTTACAAAATGCTATCTGCTTGAGATGATTGCAAAACGATATGAGGTAAACTTGTGTTAATGTTTTAAGATTGTCAAATCTAAATTTAGAATTTGGGTCAAACTTTTGTTTAGCATTGACATAGTTTTACATTAATACTAAACAAATTTAAGGTTTCCAAATTTTTAAATACATTCCTTTTATGTTTTTGGTCCCAGTAAAATAAACAACCTTAATAATTAAAAAATAATAATTATTGAATTATTTTAGGATGTTAAAATTAGACTATATCGGTGTTATACTGAATTTTGATTCAATGTAGTCTAGTTTAAAGATGAGATCGCATTGAAGTTCACAAAAATGCAATGACGTAGATGCACATTTACCTTTCATGAACGAAAATTCTAAATTTAGTATTGAGCCAGCTCTATATAATTACTTATTTTTGTAAAATTTATATTGATTTTGTATAGAAGTTGGATCTAGATTGAAAAGGGTTTTATACTATACACGTATGCTTAAGTTGGTCCAAGTTTTGAGTTTTGACTATGTGAGAAAAAAAAATTAGTTTGTACTTCGCAAAAAACCTTATTAGTTAAAACTAAATATTTAAGGTTCGGGTTTTTCTACAAAATTTTGACTACGTTATTGTTTACTAGGATTTCGATTTAGTGTAGTTTAAGTTACTTAATGCTTCCGGTTGAAATGATTGAAAAGTGATATGATTTCAAATTGTATTAATGTTTTAAGATTGGTAAATCTAAATTTAAAACTTGGGTCAAACTTTACTTTAGTATCGACTTGGTTTTACATCAAATCTAAGGTAGTCAAAATTTTTAAAAACATTTCTTTTACATTTTTGGTTCTTACTAATTGAAATAAAATATAAAAAAAAATTAGTTATTGAATTATTTTAATACATTAAAGTTTGACTATATCGGTGTTATACTGAATTTTGGTTCATTGTAGTCTAGTTTAAACATGGGATCGGATTCAACTTTTTAGAAAATGCAATGGTATAAATGCGCATTTGCGTTTTATGATCGAAAATTCTAAATTTAGTATTAGGCTAGCTCTAGTAAATCACTTATTATTGGTCAAATTTATCATGATTTTGTATAGAAGTTTGATCTAGCTAAAGATTAAATAGGGTTTTATGCTATACATGTATGGTTAAGTTGTTCAAAGTTTTGAGTTTTGATTATGTGAGAAAAAAAGTTTTAGTTTGTATTACGTAAAAAACTTTATTATTGAAATATAACAACCCACAAAAACTCATCACTATCATTTATACTATAAATACCTATGTCAGGTATTTCATAGGTAAATTTTTGCTTTTTATGTGCATTCATTACTTGCATGACTCTCTAGACTTACTCACGTATCCACACAAGCCAAATATCTCTACCCACACATCCTATAAACCTATGGTATGTCAAGCATAAGATCACAACAACTCTACAATAAGTAATCTACCAACCTAACACACTAAACATATCACAATATCATAATAAACCCTAATCTAACCCTAATTTAGCCCTAATCAGGCCTATATGTTTACAAAACCCTAATTGATTATCTAAACCAATTTGAAAGTGTTCAAGGCATATGTATGAGTTACCTTAGGAACAATAGGATATCTTAGCACCCTTAGACCCTAGTACAACCCCTTAGAGCTTAGGTACAAGTCTCTTAAGCAAAAAACCATAACTAGGTCATAACTTCCCGGAATTAGGTCTAAACTATCCAAAAACTTCACCATAAGCTACCACCACTTAGTATAAGCTTCTTAGGACCTATTATTAGTCACTAAGCACTAATCTAGGCACTAAACCCTAAGTTAAACCATAATCCCTCACTAAACAAGATTAGGACTAAAGTAAACCTAAACTAGTTAAAACCTAAACATAAGCACCTCAAGCACCTAGCCTAGCACCTTAGTCACCCTAAGAAAACACCCTAGCACCTCCCTAGCAAGCACACAAGTAGGTGATGCACCTACTTGTCACCACCTTCACACGTTAACACCACCACCACCATAACCGGCCTACACCGCCCCTACCTACCTATAACTCATCCTTGTCACCACCATAGCTCCTCCTAGTCACCACTAGCTCAGCTTACTCACCCCTCCCTCTCCTCGACACCACACCAACCCGTTTGACACCTAAACCCTTCGCGACCCTATATAAACCCTCATACCCCCTCATTCTAAAATCACACCTTCCCTTCTTTCTTATCACACATAATCTATTCCCTTGTCGAACTAGTTTTTGCCCTAGGAAACCCTAAACCCTCGTTAACCTTTCCCTAGACCAAGTAAGCTTTATTTTTGCTTCTATTAGCTTTATTACAATCCTAGGATAGATATTAGATGCCTTAGATCACTTAGGAACCCTTGCTTAAGCCTTGATCATTTTCTTTTAAGTCTTTACATTTTAAAACCCTAATTACAGACTAAATAATAATTATATGCTATAATACCCTATAATAAGCTATAATCTAGTTTAAGTAACTTAATTAAGCTAATATTAGTTAAACATAAGCTAGGAAACCTTATTGATTTATAAAAATATGATTTGCATGGAATTAGGACTAGTTTTGCAAAGTTTTCCATGCATAGGGGTATATATGGTAACTTTATGAAAATATTAAGTCTAGGGACTATTTTTGACATTAGTTAGAAGTTATAAGTATAAGGACCCTCTTTGCAAAGTTATATAACCTTAGGATAAAAAGATAAATTGTTATAAACTAATAAGGACTAGTTTTGGGAAAGTGATAAAGTTGAGGGTATAAATGGTAAATTTTGAAAACTTATAAGTCTAAGGGTCATTTCTGCCATTTTCTTAAAATATAGAAGTATAGGGACTAATTTTGCTAAGTTTAGATAATTAATAATAGGGATAAATAGTTAAATAGCCCGGTTGCCCTATGGCTAGGCATATTTAACCCGATTTTTAAATATTCCTGATTTAGCCCGTGTTGTCCTGGGAAACTAGCGCATAGCCAACTATAGGATGCCACATGCCATTTTTTGGGGTAAATTTTATGTCTTTTGGGCAACTTTTGTGTTTTTTGGGCAACTGGAGGACACTTGTCATCATGCGGTTAGCTATAGACTTTACCCTGGGCTAAATCAAGAATATTGAAAAATCGGGCTAAAATTGCCTAGACCGCAGGGCAACGGGCCATTTTGGTAATTATCTCTTAAGAATATAAGTATATAAGTCTAGGGTAGATTTTGTAAATATATAAACTATAAGGGTATAAAGTGAAAGTATTTTTATAAATATAAAAACCTAATCTAAGTTAGAATCATAACATAATACTAGGGAGCTTCATGTGAGGAGTATCATGTGGATATTTCATATTGACGAGTTTGCTGGGTTTACGAATTAAAGTGCCCTGGCTCCTCAAACGATTATTACATGTACTTCTGAATTATGATGGCCCGAACGGTGTTATGTTATAACTAAACTTAATAACAACATAGCTCAATAGTAGGGAGCTTCATGTGAGGAGTATTAACTTCTGAATTATGATGGCCCGAACGGTATTATGTTGATAACATAATACAATAGTTGGGAGCTTCATGTGAGGAGTCATATACTTCTGAATTGTGATGGCTTGAACGGTGTTATGTTATATCTAAAACATTAACAACCCTAGGAATGATTACTTAAGAAACTTAAACAAGATAACTAAAGCTTGACATACATCCACACCAGCAATACCACCAGGATACGTGAGTAGGTAGTCTAGTCTCTGAGTCACTTTTCACATCAATTAGATTTCCCTAAGCCCAGGTTAGTTCATAGCCTCACTCTTTCTAAACGCTTATAAACCCTGTGAGGGGGTTACATGCTTACTTGTTTTAAATCGAATACATGTCTTTTTCTTTGGTTGTTGCATGAGTAAACTATCTGCCACCCCTACACAACAAAATTCATGAATCTAATCGCTTGTGATATTTTACACAAGTGAACGCGATCATATAATTGATAGATCTATTGGAGTTTGACAACTCCCGTTGGTACTACCTCTCACTGGAGGGTACCAATAAGTATTATATTTGAACCCTCTGAAGGATTAACTTTGGCAAGTTATCCTTCCCATCCCATCATGGATTAGTCTGCAGACCCCATGATCTGGATTGTTAACGTGTGGTTCATGAGCTTAGTGCAACAGACCAACTGACCAACTCTTGATAATTGTACATGCATTACAATTATCACACACACTACATTTTTCTTGAAGGGTGTAACAACTGAACCTGAGGAACTTGTATTCACTAACACCTAAACCTATGACTCTCACTCAACACCTAGTGTTGACTTTTTAAGCATGTATCCTAGGTAACAGAGCTCTGTGAAAATTATGGCACGGAGTGGCACGAGACTTGAAAGACTTTCTATTTGGTTATCATTCAAACATAACATCTCACACTTAGATTCACAGGACCTCATCTTATAAAACTCTGATAATTTTAATGAATGATAACTCATTTTTATAAAATGTCTCTTTTCGAGTCATTTTCTATTACTGTATCTGTGATCCATGAGGTAATACCCAAAACAGTTAATCCGCTGCGATCAGTGAAAAAATTGGGGTGTTACATGAAATAAAAGATTTCAGGTAAGAGTTATTTAATATTTATGATCTGTAAAAAAATTGATTTAACTCTTATTTATGTTTTAAGATTGGTAAATCTAAATTTAAAACTTGGGTCAAACTTTAGTTTAATATTGACTTGGTTTTACATTAAAAACAAACAAATTTAAGGTGGTCAAAAATTTTAAAAACACTTCTTTTATATTTTTAGTTCCAGTCAAGTAAAAAACCTTACTGATTGAAAAAAAAAAAGTTATTGAATTATTTCATTATGTTAAAGTTTGACTATATCAGAGTTATACTGAATTTTGGTTTAATGTAGTCTAGTATAAAGATTGGATAGGATTCAACTTTTTAGAAAATGCAATGGTGTAAATACAAATTTACTTTTTATGATCGAAAATTCTAAAAATAGTATTCGGTCATCTCTAGTAAATCACTTATTATTTGTAAAATTTATCATGATTTTCTATAGAAGTCTAGTCTAGCTAATATTTGAATAGGGTTTTACACTATAAGTGTATGGTTAAGTTGTTCAAATTTTGAGTTTTGACTATGTAAGAAAAAAAGTTTTAGTTTGTATTACGTAAAAAACTTTATTATTGAAACAAAAGATTTCGGGTAAGAGTCATTTATGATCTATAAATTTTGACTACACTAGGATTTCGGTTTAGTGTAGTCAAAGTTATATAATGCTATCGGGTTGAAATGAATGAAAAGTGATATGATGTAAACTCTTATTTATGTTTTAAGATTGGTAAATCTAATTTTAGAACTCAGTCAAACTCTAGTTTAGTATTGACACGGGATTCCATTAAAATCAAACAAATTTAAGTTGGTCAAATTTTTAAATACACTCCTCTTACTTTTTGGTTCCACTCAAATATACAATTTTACTAATTGAAACAATAGATTAAAAAAATTATTATGTTAAAGTTTGACTATATTCGTGCTATACTACATTTTGGTTCAATGTAGTATAGTTTAAAGATGGGATCATATTGAGCTTTTTAGAAAATGCAATGACGTAGATGTGCATCTACGTTTTATGATCGAAATTTCTAACATATCCGGTTAACTCGAGTTAATTACTTATTATTGGTAAAATAGATTTTTATTTTGTATCAAAGTCGAATCTAGTTAAAGTATGAATGGGGTTTTATACTATATATGTATCGTTAAGTTTGTCAAAGTTTTGAGTGTTGATTATGTGAGAAAAACGTTTAAGTGTGTATAACCTAAACAACCTTCTTAGTTGAAATAAAAGATTTCAGGTTATAGTTATTCATGATCCGTAAAATTTTGACTATGTTATTGTTTACTAGGATTTCGAATTAGTGTAGTATAAGTTACAAAATGCGATCGGGTTGAAATGAATGAAAAGTGATATAATGTAAACTCTTATTTATGTTTTAAAATTGTTAAATCTAAATTTAGAACTCGGTCAAAATCTAGTTTAGTGTTGGCTCGGTTTACAATAAAATAAAACAAAATTAAGGTTATCAAATTTTTAATACACTCCTTTTAACTTTGTGGTTCCTGTCAAATAACAATTTTACTAATTGAAACAAAAAATTTAATAATAATAATAATAATAATAATAATAATAATAATAATAATAATAATAATAATAATGTGGAAAACTAGAGGGGGTTGAATAGTTTTACGTCTTTTTAAATTTATAAAAACTTTGATTCGAATTTATGTGAACTCAACACTTGCACACTATGAACAATTATGACTAAGTATTAAAGTAATAAAAATATAAGAAAAGTAATAAATAAGGGATGGAAAGATCAAACTGCGACACGAAGGATTTATAGTGGTTTGGTAACGAAACTCCTCTTCGCCCTACTCCACTCCCCGAGCACCTAACTCGAGAGTTTTCTTCACTATGTCAACAAGCTTATTTATGGCGGAGAAAACCTTAAACACCTTTGCTTACGCCAATTTCCGACACTAAGCAAAATGTCGAGTTCTAATCCTATCTAGAACCAATCTCATGACTCTAAACACTACACACCTTTTTCACAACTTCACACGACTACTTCACGACTTAATTCTACTTCTTTACACCACTACTTCTTCACGACTTAACTCTAGTTCTCCACACCACAACTTCTTCTTCACAACTCTACCAACTAACCCACCAATCTAATCTACTTACTTATATTCACATCTATCTAACTAATATACACACATTTACACAAATGAATGATTTACAAATTATAATACACAAACAACTTAGGTAGTAAGGACATACTAAGTTGCAATACTTCTATTGATGAATAGAAGTATTCTTCTCTTGCACTTGAGTGGTTGAAGCTTAGATCACTTGGATACAATATTTTGTAAAAGATATAAAATGTTTGTAACATTTTATAAAAAATATAGTGATTAAATAAAAGTTTCTTTGATCATAAAATGCATCAGACATTTGTTTATTTATACCTTAAGTGATTAATTTGTTAAAATGGATATTTACGAATAAATACTTGTTTACGTAATAATTTTACGTTTAATGATTTTAGATTTTGTGATCATCAAAACGTAAAGATATCGAGAAATATTAATAATGTTTTTAGGTATTATTTATATCAAAAATCTCCCCTTTTTTAGTGATTACAAAATCTAAACTCATTAAAGCAAAATTTTATTTTTGAGAAGTATTTAGTGAGTTTATTTTCACTTCTCTCCCATCTTGTAGAATCAAAAAGGTTTTGCCGACGAGAGCTCCCCCTTGATGTGTGCTCCCCCTCGTTCGAGGGCACCAAAGAATCGAGCTATGGTACTCCTTGCTAAAAATATTTTGAAGCACATGTATATTTCTAACATGCATAGAAAGAATATTAAAGACACTTAAAACCTTATTCATCAATTCAAAGTGATTATGTTAAACACATAATCATTGCTACAACATTTAATATGCTTGAAGCATATAACTAGTAAGAAGTTAAAATCCTAAAATGCCAAAGAGAACCATTGGACTTGCTTACGACAAAAGGTCGGGTGATATTTATTTGAAAAAGGAAAGAATAAGCATGTAGAGAGCTTACATGACTAGTTGGTGGAGATTTTGGAGGTGGAGAGTTTGCAGGAGCAGTGTTTGGAGGTGGAGAGTTTGGAACGGACAAGGTTGATGGAGGATTAGTGTGTTGGGTTAATGAAGGTGTTGGGTGAGGTCTATTGAGAAGATACTCAATCCAAGTGAGATGTTCACACAAGGAAATGGTTTGTTTTTGGAGATAGATGCAACAAGGAGAATTGTGAACATGATTTTCAACTTGATTTAAGTTGAGGGGGTGAGGTAAGAAATTAGAGTAGGGTGATGAAGGAGTTTGTTCCAAGTTGACTTGTGCAAGATGCATAGCAAGAAGAGCACTAAGCTCATGGGCTTCTTTAAGCTCTTCAATGAACTTCAAGTGGTTGGAAGAAGGTGATGATGGTGGAGTGTGGTTGTTATTAGGGATGGATGTTTGGACATGTAACATAGGAGCAACATGTGAGTTTGAAGGAGATAAAGGATGTGAGGTGTTGGAGTTGTGATGTTGATTGTTGTTTTGTGATTGAGCATGTTCTATATAAGGATCATTTGATGAATGTGAGTGAGATGAAGGTGTATTTTTTGGAGCAAGGGTGATTGTTTGGCTATCATGATGAGGTTTGTGAAAGGGTTTACTTGAGTGATCTTGAGGTTTAGGTGTTGGTTGTTTGGTAACAACATCATTTGTTGAGGTGGATTTGTGACAAGTGTCAAGCTTTCTTCTCCAAACGGGTATTACGGGATCTTTGCAACCCTTGAAGATTTAGATCTTGGGTTGTTAGGAGATGACATGATAGGATGATTGAAGATTTATGATGAGGAAAGGTATTTATAGTGTAAGGATAATGTGATTAAGGAAGGATAACATTTGTTGGATAGATTAACACAAAATATGTTTGTGAATTTTGGGAAGTGTAGGTTTAAAGTAGGATGAAATGGGCTAAAAAGCATAAAAGAAACAGTAATCCTCAACCAGCAGACGGTCGGTCCCCTTAAATAGGGGCCGGTCCCCTTAAACTTTAAGGGGTCCGCCTTAGTATTTAAGGGGTCCGCCCAACTGTTAGTTCCCAGATTACCAGAACTGAGTTTTTGACAGAAAATTTTAGGAAAGGCTTTATTTGGGGTTCAATTTTAAGCAAGTCCAACTCTTAGTGTCAATCTAGCATGTAATATATTAATAAATAAGTTATGCGTGCAAAAATATTAATCAAGTAAATAAGCAAATAAGTAATTTTAACAAGTAAGCAAAATATTAAATAATTCAGCAAATGTGTAAAGCAAGAGCAATAGAATTTAGCAGATATTTTCTTAAACATATAGATAAGAAAATTAGTGATAAACTTGTTGATTTGATCCTAGTGTGTGCCTATATGCAACAAATGTGGAGTTGCGATTGTTTCAACTTCTAGACACAAAGGAAAAATCCTAAGAAACAATCCAAGATCTCCTTGATTTTTACTTACTCATTAATGAATGTTATGTATGTATGTATGTATGTATGTATGTATGTATGTATGTATGTATGTATGTATGTATGTATGTGTGTGTATATATATATATATATATATGTATATATAGATGACAAATGAGGTCATAATGTATGATTTTAAGAATCATTTTAGGCATTATTCAACAATGTATGAAAATGAGTTCTCATGTATTTTCTAAGTGTGAGAATAATTTGAATAAAATAGATTGGGTTTTGTTTATAAGTGTGTTTATGCAAAAGAAAAAAAATTCTCAATCTTTGACTTTGTGCAAAACAGAGTCCTAGACACAGATTAAGAAGAAATGAAAACAGTAAAAAGCTTATTTTTCACAGACAGTAAAACATTTGCAGATTTGGAAAATTTTAAATTTTAGACAGTATATACTATTAATTCTAGACCCAAACTTTGGTGGTTAAAGGTCTCATGCATAAGAGATTTAGTTGATATATTCGCAATGTTATTATCTGATGCATCCATTTCTATATATATATATATATATATATATATATATATATATATATATATATATATATATATATATATATATATATATATATATATATATATATATATATCCTATTATCTCGAAAGATGTGAGGAATTTCTATATGTTTTGTGCGAGAGTGTTGAATGGGATAAATACTAACATCTATAACTCCTATGTTATCGCACATAGTCTATCTTAATGCCATAATCTATGAGAGCTTTTTTCACCCATAGATCTCTTTACGTGAAATTTCTAAACCTACTTCTATGTTGATAATTAATCCACTTAACTCAATTTACTTCATCTCCATGAGTTTACTAATAGTAGACATAGAAGACTAAGAAAGCTAGACGAAGTGGTTTCTAGTTTAAAGGATATAAGAAGTATATGTGTGAATATATAAGAAAAGCTAGCTATAAGACTAAGCATAACACAAGGCAAAAAGTTTCTAGATACTAATCAAGCATAAGACAAGCTTAAGAGAAAATATACCTTTAGTCTTCCATTGATTTTTTTTTCATAATATCCAATATGACTTAAGAGATGGGTTTCCAAGTTGGATTTCCAAGTTGACCGAACTATGATAATTTTGCAATTTGATCCCCATTGTCTTATTGCTCCAAAATTGTTTGACGCGAACTTGTTTTGTATTTGACTTATTGTATCCCTTAGTCAAAATACACCTTTTATCATTAGTTGTTTCTTTCTCTTCTTTATCGCCATCACTCCATCCTCCTCCAACAAATACTTATTGATTTCTTGATAACCTTGGACATACTTCGATGTGACGATTTGAATTTCCACAATTGAAGCACTTCCTTTTTCTCTTGCCACTGGAGTATTATTCATTCATCTTATGTTGTCTTTGACTGTTTCTGAATATTTCTTTATTATCACTTTGTAGACTTTCATGTTGCCGATTAATTTGTCAAGTGGTAGAGATGATAATTTCGTTGATTCCCCAATAGCCGTAACATTGGCACGCCACATTGCCACTAGCTAATCATTGAGATATAATATTGTGAAAGATGTTGTGTATGATGCAGGATTTGATTATTTGTCAATCTTCACGTGTATGTTACGAATGTGAGTGTGCCAACACATCTTTGAGTTCCTTTCCTTCGTGCGTTTAAAAACCTAACTTGCAAGAGAACTTGGTACCCAGTTTCTCATGGGTCTGAGATGGTTAGTCAAAGACATTCATTGCATTTATATGCACATGGTGAGGATGTCAACAAGAAATACAAGTATTCCTATACGTTTTACTTCAACATATAGACAATGGTTTTCTTGACTCTTATCATTGATTACCATTATTTATAATGTCATGTCTTTTTAAAAGATTATTATTCCTAGATTTTTCTACTAAGTTTCACAAATTTAATTTGCTTTGATTTACTCGTTGATGACTCATCCGAATTAAAACCTAATCCGGTTTTATCTCTGAATGACTTTTAGCTACTTAATAAGTTTTTAAGAGATTTGGAACTCTTTTCAAATTTAGCTAACGTTTTTGCTCTTTCATTTAGTCTTTTAATTTCAATATTTGTAGTCTTGACATATTTTGCACTCTAGATCAATTTCAATACTACTCTCAAGTCTAGATATTTTATCTTCTAAAATTATTTCTTTTTCAAAATTACTCTCAAAAGATTTTGAGGATTCAGTTTTAGAGATAGTTTTTAAGTCTATGTTGCAAAAATGTTTGAACTCATTTTCTAATTTTGAGAATTCTAAAATGAATTGGTCATAGCAAAAGTGTTCGGTTTCAGATTGTACCTCACTTGGACTTGTATCTATTTGACAGTCTTCACATACCAAATAGTGATCTTCTTCTTCGTCCATGTCACTCCACGATTCTTTAATAACTTCTCTTCGAACTTGGCTCATGTAGTCTTCATCATTAATAGCTTAATTGAAAACATTTGAACTCGTAGCATTTGTATTTATTTTAACTAAATGTCTATCTATTAATTTTTCTAGGACGACTAATTCATATGTAAGATCAAATTGGTCATTTTTGGCTTGACAATTTTCTTGATGGAAGTTTAAAAAACTTTTCCAAATATCATTAGCCGTTTGACAAAAAAATATTCTTTCATATTCAACTCTCGGTAAAGCTTTATAAATGATTATTTTAGCCTTAATGTTTTTGTCAAACTTTCTCTTTAGATAATAATCTTGATTTTCAAAATTCGTTTTTGTTGGTTGAAAACCACTAATTGAAATGATATGCCAAAGATCTTGATCTATAACTTTCACATAATTTTCAAAATTATTTTTTCATTCAACAAAATTATCACTTTCAAATAGAGGTGGTCTTAGCGTAGATTGCCTTCTAAATATTTTTCCGATTCCATAGATCGATTTAAGTTTTAAAATACAATATATTTTAAAAATCTTGTTTGACCTGGCTCTGGTACCAATTGTCGAAAACTAGAAGGGGGGAGGGTTGAATAGTTTTACATCTTTTTAAATTTATAAAAACTTTCTTTTAAATACTTTGATTCGAATTTATGTGAACTCAACACTTGCACACTATGAAAAATTATGACTAAGTGTTAAAGTAATAACAATGTAAGTAAAGTAATGAATAATAAGGGATGGAAAGATCAAACCGCGACATGAAGGATTTATAGTGGTTCGGTAACGAAGCTCCTCTTCGGCCTACTCCATTCCCCGAGCACCTAACTTGAGAGTTTTCTTCACTATGTCAACAAGCATCCATATGGCGGAGAAAACCTTACACAACTTTGCTTACACTAATTTCCGACACTAAGCAAAATGTCGAGTTCTAATCCTAGCTAGAACCAATCTCGCGACTCTAGACACAACTAAACTTCTTCACAACTTCACACGACTACTTCACGACTTAATTCTACTTCTTCACGACTTAACTCTAGTTCTTCACACCACGACTTCCTCTTCACAACTCTACCAACTAACCCGCCAATCTAATCTACTTACTTATATTCACACCTATCTAATTAATATACACAACTTTACACAAATAAATGATTTAAAAATTATAATAATACACAAACAACTTAGGTAGTAAGGACACACTAAGTTGAAATACTTCTAGTCTTGATGAATAGAAGTATTCTGCTCTTACACTTGAGTGTTTGAAGCTTGGATCACTTGGAAGCAAAAGCTTATTATTATATGATCATAGGATTTAAAAGGAAGTATGAGATGAATTAGAACAGAAAGTTTAGAGTACAAAAGGTGAGAAAAAATGCTATGAATAGTCCAGTATTTATAGGCAAAACTAAGGAGCTGAGGAGCGGGGCCGGTCCCCTTAAAGTGTGGCCGGCCCCCTTAAACTTTAAGGGGGCCGCCCTATATTTAAGGGGGTCTCCCCTTCCATAACGGTCATCAGTTTTGTCTTTTACGGGGAAGGTATTTCTAGAATATTTTTGCCATTTTTGGTGGAAAATTTGAATTCAAATATTTTTTTTATAAATTATACATTTTTCTTTATTTACCAAAAATATTTTGTAAAAGATATAAAATGTTTGTAACATTTTATAAAAAATCTAATGATTAAATAAAAGTTCCTCTACTCATAAAATACATTACGCATTTGTTTATATATACCTTGAGTGATTAATTTGTTAAAATGAATATTTACGACTAAATACTTGTTTACGTAATAATTTTACGTTTAATGATTTTACATTTTGTGATTATCAAAACGTAGAGATATCGAGAAATATTAATAACGTTTTTAGGAGGTTGATATTGGGCTTAGTGGGGAAAGAGACAAACCCTTACGTCCGGTTGATATGTTACTTTACTTGTGGGATGGTGGGCTTGATGTATGTGTTGATCTGACAGGGTCATCACCCTTGACGCAAACCAGTATGGTTGATTTTGTGTCGGGTCTTGCTTTTATTGAAGCTGCACAACGTAAACGCGTCAAGTACGAGGCTAAATGTGCGGATATTGGATATGGGTTTCTCCCATTTTCATTCTCTTCTTTTGGAGAACTTGAGAAGGATGCAATGACCTTAATAAAAGTGTATCCGAAGATTCTCGGTGACTCAAGACATTGGAGTACGTGATGCTCCTCATATTTTTAGTAGGATTATCTTCGCTATAGCTAAAGGAGTTGGGGCCCAGTTAGTATCTCGGCTCTCCACTAATGTCTTATAAATCCCATGACTTTCTAATAAAGTGATGTTTGAAAATAATAATAATAATAATAATAATAATAATAATAATAATAATAATAATAATAATAATAATAATAATAATAATAATAATAATAATAATAATAATAAATAAATAAATAAATAAATAATAAAAACATTGAGTTATTTAATTATTTCTATATGTTAAACTTTGACTATATTGGTGTTATAATATTAGAAAATGCAATGATGTAGATGTGCATTTACATTTTATGATCGAAAATTCTAAATTTAGTATTGTGTCAGCTCTCGTAAATTAGTTATTATTGGTAAAATTTATCTTGGTTTTGTAGTGATCTAGTTAAGTTTAAATGGGGTTTTATACTATATATGTATGTTTAAGTTGGTCAAAGTTTTGAATGTTAACTATGTGAGATTTTTTATCTTTTATATATTTTTTAGTTTGTATTACGGAAAAAACCTTATTACTTGAAATAAAAGATTTCAGGTTGTAGTTTTTTATGACATGTAAAATTTTGACTATGTTATTGTTTACTAGAATTTCGATTTACCTTAGTCTAAGTTACAAATTGCTATCTGGTTGAAATGATTGAAAAGTGATACGATGTAAACTTGTATTAATGTTTTAAGAATGGTAAATCTAAATTTAGAACTTGGGTCAAATTCTAGTTTAGTACTGACATGGTTTTACATTTAATCCCAACAAATTTAAGGTGATAAAATTTTGAATACACTGCTTATAAATTTTTAGTTCCAATCAAATAAACAACCTTACAAATTATAGTTTAGTATTGACATGGTTTTACATTTAATCCCAACAAATTTAAGGTGATCTGATGAGTGTGAAATACTCATCATTTTTGTCTCATTTGAACTGCTAAAACATTTAAAAACACTCAAATATGCATCAAAATACTGAAAATATCCCAGGATTGTGTTTTATATGTTTCAGATGCAAAATGTTTAAAAACAAATGAAAAATGAACAAAGTTTGCATAATTGGCAGTTTCAGTCCCTTAACTTTCAAAAACTTATCAACTCTAGTCCCTGGTTATTCAAAAACATGAAAAAGTCACCAAAGGTCCTTTTGAATCACAACTAAACATATTTAGTCCTTTGGTGTGAAGTTTCATAAAATTACAAGTTTAGTCCCTGCACTTTGCAAAATTGACAAAAATGGTCCCTGGGATGTAAAAACTTTGAAAAAATCAATTTTTGTCCTTGTGCTACTCATCTCTGGCAGGAATGGTCCTTGAAGTGGAATGTTTGGCAAAATTACATGATTGGTCCCTGGAGTTTCAAAGTTTGGCAGAAATAGTCCCTGGGTGTTCAAAAGTGAAAAAAATGAAACTATGGTCCTCATACTATTTAAACTTGGCAAGATACACCCTTGTGAGTACTTAGGAAAATTGGCAAACCAGGTCCCTCAACTTTCGGATTATTGCACAATTGGTCCTTGTTATTAATACTAAACCAAACAGACCTTTGATATTAAACCAAATCCAAACCAAAGCCTGAACCAGTCCACCCACAAGGCCCAACCAAACCACAAGCCCAATCCAACCCCACCCTTAATATTACCAGGGTCAAACTTTGACCCTGTGTCAAACCCCAGTCAAATACAACACCTCCACCCTCATCCCTTCCCTCCTTCCTCTCCACTTGCAGCATCACATCACCACTAGGGGTGGAAACGAGCCGAGCCGAGCCCGAGCCTGCCAGAGCTCGAGCTCGGCTCGTTTAAGTTTTAAAAGGCTCGAGCTCGAGCTCGGCTCGTTTCGAGCTTTAAACTTTAAGCTCGAGCTCGGCTCGTGGAATATTATATAGGCTCGGGCTCGGCTCGAGCTCGGCTCGTTTATTCAATTTGGCCATGAAAAGTTAAAGCTTGGTTCGAGCTCGAGCTCGACTCGTAATATATCTTTATTGAGCTCGTTAATATGCTCGAGCTCGGCTCGTATATAAGTTAAAATATCATATTTTTGATCAGGCTCGTTTAGGCTCGCGAGCCCAAACGAGCTTTTTATGTAAAGCTCGAGCTCGAGCTCGATTAATAAACGAGCTGCAACTTAGGCTCGAGCTCGGGCTCGAGCTCGTTTAGGCTCGGCTCGTTCGAGCTTTTTACCGATCCGATCCCGAGCTTTTTACGAGCGGCTCGGCTCATTTCCACCCCTAATCACCACCCCCTTGCCTGTTACTTCTCCACCGTCCAACCCACCTTCACCTAACATCACCTCCATAATAAATGCACCACCCCCAAATTGCTATAAAAAAATAGATAATTGCCTTTCTCATTTTGGCGCCAAAATCTCGATCAAGGGCTCAGATCAAAGATGAAGCATCCAATGGTCAAGAATTCAGTCAGAGATCATCACAAACCCTAATAAAGCTCTATAAAAGGAAGAAGAAAGAGAAATGAAGACAGTGTAGTCATTTAGTGTAAAATTAGTGTCGTATTAGTTAATTTTCAGAATTCTAGTGTACTTTTAAGCTTTCAAAGTGTAATCTCATCATTTTCAGTGTAATAGAATCTAATTTCATCAAGTAATTTAAGTTTCCTTTGCTTAATTCTGTTTTTGCAATTTCAAATTTGAAAATCTTAAATCCAATTCTAGTTGTTAAAAGTTGTTATTCTGGACTCATTAAATTCAATTAGGCTCCTAGAAAGCTTATAAAAGCTTTTAGAAACCTTAAAATACAGTCTAGTATCAAAAAGCAAAAATACAAAAAAAAAATACAAAAAAATACAGTGAAAAATAAAAAATCAGTGAAGAAGAAAGAAGAAAGCTGGAGCAGGAAAATATTGGATGGCCTTGGGTTAGTAGCTTTATGGGAAGCTGTTAGGATTGTTACTTGGTCCATGTTCTTGGTTTTAGCTTGGAATGCACACTGCAAGCCTTTTGTCCAATTTATACAATCTACTGTGCTTGTGATTTTTACACTGTGATCTCACTAATTTCATGCTTAATTGGTGTTTTCTAGTGATAATATAGTTTAAAATTGCATGCTTATTTGTTAAGTTTCATTGTTGTCTTATATTTTATTTTCACTGTCATTTTAGCATTTAATAGAATCTCTAGTGTATGTAGTTTATATTGTTGTTTCTGTGCTTGTTTAGGATTATCATATGACCTTAAGTTGTTAGGAACCATTATCTCAGCCTTAATCAACCATTTGATTTGAAAACCAAAAAGTAGTTCAGTAAAAGGTTTGTTTGGATTTACTGTTAAATCTGTGATCCAGGTTGTTATTGCTGTGAATCTTTGTTGTTTCATGTTTCTTAGGTGTGGCTTAGAACATTTGAACCATAAAAACTAGTGACCATTTGTAAAAAAGTCAAAATACCTTTTGATTTAATCTCACTTGTTATATGTTAAAGGTTTTAAGTTCAAATCTCATCAAATCATTTCACAAGTAGTTGTTTAGCTTAATTTAGTCTTATTATAGCCTAATATATCATAATCAGTGCTTAAATCAAGGTAGAGTTTCACAAAAGTCAACTTGGATCATAGTTTCAAAAAGTCAAAAAAAATTCACTTGTATCAGAAAAACCAAAAATTGGGAGATTTGTTTTGATTTTTGTACTTGGATTTAGACCCTAAGCTTTTCACAAGTTATTGTCTCTCAGCTCACCTTTCAAATCCCATAGTTAGATTATTTTTGTGAATTTTCTTTAAGCCTGTGCAACAGCTTATTGGAAGCTGCAGGGCAAGTACATGCCCTGTGTCTCAGGTTTTGACCAAATTTCCAAGGACTCCCCTGTGCTCATTAGTGGGACCCACCATAAGAACCTTGGCTTTTTGGAAAGCCAATCAGCTCATCTTTCAAGATCACAGCTTGTTTTGTACTTTGTAGCTTATTAAGTAGGGCTGCTCATAGCTTTTTGTTTGACCACTTTGACTGTGTATACTAAAAACTCAACATACATAGTCCTTTTTCATAAGCCACTCAGGGCTCATTAGTGGACCCCACTTCTAGTTCTTTGGCTTTTCAGAGAGCTTATTTGCCCATTTACTTAGACCTAGGCTTAGTTTAGACCCTAGCTTATTAGACCATAGCTTATTTGACCCATACTTGTGACCTGTCTTAGAACCTAAAGCCTGAGCTCTCAGACATTGTGCCCAATCTCAAGGCTTCACCCAATGCTCTAAAATAAACAATAAACCCTGCTTATTGGCTTATTTGAAAGTTGACCGGTTCACCTTTGAAGGTCAAGTCTCACCTTTGACCCCCTTTCACTTCTGTGGACCCCACAGAGGTCCAAAAATCCTTGTGTAAGGCCTGTTTTGGCCTTATAGTTTGTTTAAGTGCTTATTTGTTCACAACAGCTCATTTCTGTGCTTATTTTGATTCTATTTGCTTGTTCCTAGTTTGTACCCATCTGTTTTGTCTCATTTGGTCATTTTGTAGCTTAACTCAGCTTTTAAGCTACAACACAAGTCCTAATAAGCTTAAACATACACTGATAAGCACAAAGGGGGTGCACACAGCTTATTATTAAGCTACAACACAAGTCTTTTCACAAAAGTTGTTTATTTTTAGTGTAAAATCAGTTGTCAAAAAGAAAAACCAACAAAAACCAACTTTAAAATTAGTGATAACTTCTATTTAATATGATTTATCTTTTTAATTTTTCATTTCAGCTTATTGTTAAGCACTTCATCATTTTTATATATATATTTTTAATTTTCCTTTATATTAAAGTATTTTTAGTAATTTTTCTAGATTTTTCTCTTTTAATTTAATAATTATTAGAATTAATATTATTTTAATTAATAATTAAGTAATATTAATTAATTAAATAGTTTTATTAATTTTTAATTAACAACAGTACATTTTTACATTTTTCCTAGGTTTTATAAATCATTAAGTATTTCTAGAAATTAGTTTCTTAATTACTTCTGTTCATTTTTCATTTTTCTTAATTAATTTAGATAAATTAGATATTAATTAATAAATAATTAAATAATTAGTAAAATAACCTAAATTTAATTTTTATAAACTTTTTATAATTTTTTAGGATTTCTGAGATGGTTAATTAGTTTTATAAATTTTCTCAGAATTTTCTAAGTCATTTTGTTATTATTAGTAATTTAATTTAGTTTAATTTGTTTAATTAATATAATTAGTATTTAACTAATAGAAAATCCACAAAAAGACAAAAATAGGTATTTTTAGTTTCTAAATTTATTTTAGGTCATTTTAGAATTTTAAAAATTAATTTGCAATTTTGTAGCTTAAATTTGTAATATAAATCTTTTTAGTATAAGTTAAATAGTTTTAAAGTAAATAATTAAATAGTTTTTATTTAAATAATTAATATTAAATAATAAAATAATCAAAAAATATTTTTCTTTTTAATTTAATTTTCTTTTAATAATTAAGTTTGTAAAATTTTCATTTGCACCCCCTGTAGTTGTAAATTGTTTAAAACTAATATTTTTTTTCTGTCTGTAATCAAATCTGATTTCCAATTTGTGTACGTGTAATCATATATGTGTTTCTGTAATTGATAATACTGTTTCAGTTTTTTAAATACCAAGTAATTAGTAGAATAATCAATTCCAAATCTTAATTGGTTACTGTCCTCAGTGCCACTCATTCCCGCAAACGTTCCTAAGCGCCATTTAAATCTCGTCGGGACATAACGACCCGAGGAAACTCTATACTATCCACGGAGCATTGACCTTAGACTGTTTGAATTTGTTGACCAATTTCCTTGGTCAATATTATCTGACTGTTTAGCCTCAATCATGATCAAATTTTAAATACACTCCTTCTAACTTTTTGGTTCCAGTCAAACAAACAACCTTTTAACTTTTTGGTTCCAGTCAAATAAACAACCTTACTATACTCGTGCTATACTACATTTTGGTTCAATGTAATATAGTTTAAAAATGGGATCAGATTGAACTTTTAGAAAAAGCAATGACGTAGATGTGCATTTTGTTTTATGATCGAAAATTCTAAATTTAGTATTCGGCTAGCTCTAGTAAATTACTTATTATTGGTAAAATTTATTTTGATTTAGCATAAAAGTCAGATCTGGTTAAAGTGTGAATGGGGTTATACAATATATGTATCGTTAATTTGGTCAAAGTGTTAAGTGTGACTATGTGAGATAAAAAGGTTTAGTGTGTATTACGTAAACAACCTTATTAGTTAAAATAAAAGATTTCAGGTTGGTGTTTTTTATGATATGTAAAATTTTGACTATGATATTGTTTACGATTTCGATTTAGTGTAGTCTAAGTTACAAAATGTTGTCTGGTTGAGATGATTGAAAAGAGATATGATGTACACTTGTACTAATGTTTTACAATTGTTAAATCAATATTTAGAACTTGGGTCAAACTACAATTTAGTATTGACATGGTTTTACATTAATACCAAATAAATTTAAGATGTTCAAATTTTTAAATACACTCCTTTTAAGTTTTTGGTCCTAGTATAACAAACAACCTTAATGATTAAAAAAACGATTTATTGAATTATTTTAATATGTTAAACTATTTTGGTGTTATACTGAATTTTGATTTAATGTAGTCTAGTTTAAAGATGGGATCACATTGAAGTTTATAGAAAATGCAATGACGTAGATGCACATTTGCGTTTCATGATCGAAAATTCAAAATTTAGTATTCGGTCAGCTCTAGTAAATTACTTATTATTGGTAGAATTTATTTTGATTTTGTGTAAAAGTCGGATCTAGTTAAAGAGTAAATGGTGTTATATATATATATATATATATATATATATATATATATATATATATATATATATATATATATATATATATATATATATATATATATATATATATATATACTAGCCTTCAAAGCCCGCCCGATGGGCGGGCATGACTTATAAATATCATTGGCAAAGTTTTCTATAGCGAAAGAAGGGTGGTAAATAATGGTTGGAAAGTGTACATCATTTATCCATAATAGCGGTGATCCACACCTTTTTAAATCGAGTCAACTAAGGATATAAAATGACACTTGTCTATTTTGAAAACGTTAATGTTTTCTTTGAGCATATTTGTGTCGATACAATGGGAACATATCTTTCCATATCAACCTAATCTCCATGATGTCCTTAAGGATGTCCATTTTTAATCCGAACACTATTAAGTAGATTCACAATGAAGGTTCGTAGCAACTGTACCGTTTTTTCCACTTCTAACTAACCTAACACATAACCTATAAAAAATTGTAAGTTTTATTAGAGGTGCCCATGTCAACATAATAGGTAACGGGTCAAAACAAATCAATTTGTAGTAACGTTACAAAGTGTTATGCAAGAACAAAGAATACAACCAAATCAACTCAAATATAAAATAAAGCTTCTTTTTATACAACTTTTGTTGTTAATTTTGCATAATTATCATCTTTATCAAAAAAGAATCTGTTACCCCTTTATGCTATTTATTCTTGAGACAACGACATATAGTTTTCAATGCGAGAAAACTGCTTATGTAGAAACAACCTTACTTTCGTCAAAGTTTGGCCTCGACTTTTATTAATTGTCATTCAGGAAATTGCCTACGGTGATGCAAGATCCTTCGCTATACCCGCCTTTCGAGAGATTCGAGCTCGTTGGTACTCAATGAGTCAATTTCCTGACCATATTAATTCCTGAAAGTTAAAGTAGTTAAAACCAACTTCTTTGAAAGTAGTTAAAACCAACTTCACAGTATACTAAACATTGATCATAAATCTGCTCACCCAACTTCTCGAGTAAAAAGTGTTGTTAGGGATTAGCACGGTACCATTTTGGTACCATACCGGCACCGTTTATAAAGTACCATATTTTTTCCCGACCAAAATATGTAGTCCCGATCCTAAAACCGTAGGGTATATCCGTACCGGTACCGGGTTCGTGTAACCAGTACCAAACCGAATGAGTACTATTTAGTATTAGAAGTAATCTCAAATTTGATCCTTTTAGTCACTGAATTCACTTTAGAGTTCATTATTTATTGGTTGAAGAAAATGTACCAAATCTTTTTCTTTAAACCTCATTCTTTAAGCTAATCACCTAGAAATAGCATAAACTAAAAAAGCATGGAGTTCATACCTATGTTAGTCAATGAATTCACTGTAAAGTTCATAATTTTTTTTTGGATGAAAAGTACTGATCCTCTTTCTTTAAGCTAATATCCTATAAATACATAAGCTAAAAATGCCATGGAGTTAATACCCATGTTAGTACTCGGTAACTAAAATTTTGGATCATACCAAAGATAAGTTTTAAGTCATGAGTAAAAATAGCAAATACATTTTCGTATGTATACACAGTCATTTATGTTTATGCTCAATATACAAAATTAGCATTAGATATTATTTCCATGGTTAATAATGCATGGAACGGGTACAGATCACAAGTTTAGTTAAAAAAAACATTTGGCCTCTTTGTATGCCGGTGCTAAACTCAGGAATTCCCGTCTTGGAACCGTACCATTTTTAGTGGTACCGAAATTTTTTTGAGCTAATTTCATGGTACCGGTACCGTACCGAGTAAAGAGAACCGGTACCGGTACGGGCCGGTACCTATGCTCATGCCTAGTTGTTAATAATACCCCCTTATATACTATGAGCAACTCGAGATGAAGTGCTTCATTTCATGTGACCTTTGCAACACCTTTGTTATGGAATACTTGTTTGATCTTTTACCACACTAATAGCCTTTCCAACTTTGCTTGAAGCCATAACTAAAGTCGTATAAACACAATTCCAAGTTAGAAAGATCATATTAATATAAATTAGTAGATTCTCAAATAAACACTAAAGTAGTATTCCAATGCATCCCCTGGTTATGGGCATGCCACATATCACCATCTGATCTTTAAGTTAAAAAAAAAAAAAAAAAAAAAAAAAAAAAAAACTCATTATCAGTTTTGACTTTGAAAGTTTGCTGCATTTGACATCAAGTCCTCAAACATCAAAGCATACGTGTTGCATCTCATGGAAGTATATTTAGAGGAGTGTTCGAAGACGATCAATGTCCAACTTGTAACATTAATTTATAGTTTTTGCTGAAACATTAGGAAACCAATAAACTTGTGACATAGAAATAAAGGCATAAAGCAAAACTCCATCACCATCATTAGACCATTTGAAAATCATATCAACTAATGCTTGTATACCACCAGCTTATGCAATAGATTCCTGAAAATAAGACTAACCAATGTTAATTATATGAAAATGATTGAACAATATGTTTATGACAAACGCTTAAACAGTATGCAACCCTGTGATCTTCGCCAACACAAACATTCCAAAAGCCACCGGCTGCTTCTTGAGCTACCAATATGTTACATGAAATGGTAGAAAATGGTAATATGTTAAGAAAAACATTCCATGTAGAGCAATACCAAACACTCTCTTATAGAAAAACATTCCTTTTTACAGCATTGAACATGACAATTTACAGTTTCAACAAAAAAATAATAATAATAGCACAAAGTAGTGAATAGGTTACGTTCCTCCATAAAGCAAGTAACCTAAAACTTGAGTTATAAACCATTACCTATAACATGAGTTACTAATGACCTTCAAAGTCGCTTGGGAAAAATCATTTGCTTCAGTGGTCTTTAGTTGTCGGTTGACTAATATCTAAATAATCCTAACACATAAACACAAAAACAAAAATTAATCGTACATTATTGAAAACTTACAGTTGTTGGGTGGGTCTTGTTCAAGATTCAAGAACCTCGACAGTACATGGAGAAAATTAGTGCAAAATCATTCCTTCTAAATTACGAAATATCGATTTAGCCTACAAAATCATAAAAAATTAATAACTTAAAACTGAAGCAGTCAGATATTCATTATAGGATATTAAAACTGACTGAGAATTGAAAAAATAATGACGGACATGATGCTGGAAAAATTATACCAATTAAGTGGTGTTGTTTATTTGAATAAGAATGACTTGATTTGATTAGCATGTTGAATTGGTCAACTGACGTACCAAGAAAAGGTTTAATGAGTTTCTTAAACTGTAGGTCTCATGTGTTTTTTAGTCTTTCTTGAAGTATTTGCAACCCGTTACCCAAACAGCCCACTTGTCAACTGTAGTACCACTGTACTTAAGTTCTGCATATAATAAAATCATATTCCTAACTCAAGGTTTCGACTACGATACTTCTTGAAAGGTACTAAAAAAGGTTTCTTTATAAGTTCCAACTAAAATACCGCGATTTTAGTCACTCGCTTATTGTAGAAACGGCGAGGTCAGACAAGAGCCCATTAGGTAACGGCTTTGGCTTGGTAAATTACTTGATCAATTCCTCCTTGCGCCTCAAGGATTTTGCATATTTCCAAATGACCTAAGCTATGTGCATCTGAAAGTGGCTGCAAATAACCATCCAAAAGTCGGTTATAATCAAAATAATCAGCCACATGCTGCATAGTTTTACCTGTTCTTTGTGTTCTTTGTGGAGGGGATTTGGCCCATTTTTACACCTAATATCACCCAAGCTTTCGCAATTTTAACCTAATGGATCACATTCCCATAAAAGAATAGTCCATGCATCGTTTAATAACTGTAATATTTCCCCTTTTGGCAAAGTTAGAGCTAAATATTACAAAAAAAATCTCACTACTGATTGATGCTAAAAATTATCCACCAAATATTCTCATGATTAGTAGTTAGTATAGAGCATTTTAAACAATTGCCTTTAATGACACTTTTTTTTAAAATATGTCAAACTCAAGCATGGAGAATAAAAATATTATTAAAACTTAAAGCAATGTTGAAATTGAAGTCTTCTGCAGAAAAGCAGGTGCCGTAAGTCTACACCGGATAACTAATGTATTGATAGAATTAACAATTGCTAATACAAACCAATGATTTTCATTACAGGATAGAAAGTTAAAGTCATTACTGAGATATTGTTTTATACCCTACGGTGAATGTTCTAATTTTAATATCAGCAGAACAATTGTTCAGGAGAACTTAAGATCATGCATAAAGAGACTAAGAATCTACCAGAATGAAATAAAGATTGATTGATAAAGATTTCACATGAGACATGTCAGCTAAGGTCTCGCATGTATCGTCCCCTATTTGATACGGTATCTTCTGTTGCATCTTGTCTTTAGGGAAGATCACAAGTTTCTTCAAGTTATCTAAGCTATTAAGACATAAATTAAAATTAGAACATTCTTCGTAGGGTATAAAACAATATCTCAGTAATGACTTTAACTTTCTATCCTGTAATGAAAATCATTGTTTTGTATTAGCAATTGTTAATTCTATCAATACATTTCCGTGAGTGTGGTTCAATGATTCAGTGGTCGGGTCACAACATATTGATGTTTGATTGTGTGTGGTTCAGTGGGTGTGTTCGTGCGGTGTGTTCAAGGGGTGAGTTCAATGACTGCGTCAGTATGTAGGTTCACGCCTGTGTTCGGGGGAGTGGCTTCAGGCCGGATTGGGGCTTTAAAAGGTTATAAATGACAATATCAAATATTCGCGCTTAATAATAATTGAATGTAGAACTTGGAAGTTTCCTAATAGGCCAAACCATCTTTTCAAGAAACACTAAATAGTCTGCTGTTGTTTGGCATTGCAATTTGTAAGTGATCTTCTGATACATGTGTTTTCAAATCGCTGGGCGTAGACAAACTAATATTATCAACCGTATTTGGTGGTGTTTAGGAACCTGATCTTAAAGTGCTTATTTGCATAATTATAGGCAAGTACCAAACTAATTATATTAAAGCTATAAGAAAACCTAACTCGATCAATTAAGAAAATAGTATAGTTCAGTGGGATCGCAATTACCTATAACAAAACGACATAAAAACGTCATGCAGTTATTACATGAGATGATATGAAAAAAGACCTACATACATATATAAATAATTGCAATAGCTAATACTTCGAAACGACTTTAGCAACTGAGAATCATAAAAACATTATCTTAATAGTCATACGAAAGCTTATTATAAAAGCATCATTATACAAATGAGAACACAATATTTGACCAAAAAAACTAATAATAGACTTAAAAGAAGCAATAAAGCATCAAAGTGGCAATCTTTTTCATACAATATATGCACAAAAGTTATACAAAAATTATAAACATATTAAAGCATCAAAGAAGCAATCTTTTTCTTACAATATCGATCACATACCAGACCCACTAGAAGCTTTGAAAACCGTTCCAAGCCTCTCTGCAATACATTCCCAAAAACACACATAAACAACATATCACAACTCGTGTTCGCTCGATCCTTCCGGCCTACTTTTAAGATTTCAATCGTATATCATGAATGCTCACATGTGTGAACACACATGTTGGCATGAGATGAATTAGTATTGGAAAGTATTCATGGCAATCGTATGCTTCTTTTACGTAATGTCCCAATTTTTAAGAAAAGTTTTGAAAAATTAAGTAGCAATGATTTTAATATTTTACCACAACTCCCATCCAATCTTCCTTCAATCTTCTCCACAACTTCTCTAAACATCTCTGTATTCTCTCCTTTTTTTAATCTACATACAAAAAAGAAAAAAGAAAAAAGAAACATTAAAAGTATTTATCAATCACAAAAATATTAGCTTTTGTGATTACCTTAGGTTCAAGATGCTCTCTAAAGCATTATCGTTATTTGTTAAATATTTATATTTGATCACATGCAAGACACTTTAAACTTAAATTAGGTTGACTTAGATATTAGGTTTAAACTCAATAAAAGATGACATATCATAGGGTTTAGTCATATCTTATTTACCTGTTGCAACTTGTGTTGTGCTATGCTTATGACCTTATGGATACAATGCAACTACATCAAATAATAAACGTTAATAATCATACTCAGAACATTAATTCAGTTGAAAAATCTTACCGACCCAAAGGGGTAAGTAAGTCGCATACCTGAAACAAAACCTTCCATGAACGGCACATCCAAGGACATAGCATCAACAAAATGACGAAGTTGTGAACTAAATCCAACCACGGTTCCAACATAATCGCCCATGCTATAAAACATAATTGTGTGATTTAATTAATGTTTTAAAAGAATAATCATACTATATTCAAACACACTTTTTCGATAAAACCTCCTAAGCAAATGTAATGTAAAGAATATGTACAACTCAACATAAGTTTTTAACTTTCTATGAAGAAAAATGAAAATAATTCCTTATAGATAAGAAGAGAACTCAGGAACAATGAACCACTTTTGAGCGTCATGAATCGAAGCATTTTCCAGTTCAGCCATCTCCATGGAGCTTTCAACTGTTTCCTCATCCCCAATGACAATCAGTTCAAAAGCTGCAAGCATTCTATACTAATATTAGTAACTAAAACTAAGCATATCTAATTATCTACCATATACACGAATTAGCAACACTTCCAAATATGTCTTCTACAAATATTACCTTTTTATGTGTCTTCTGCAGTGTACCACTCACTCCAGGGACTTATAAACTTGGGAGGAGTAACATGAACCAACTGATGATCAACCGCCAATGGACCCTCATGTATTTTAGATCCTTGGAACTCTTTTTTTTGACATCCCACCTATCTTTTGACATCCCACCTATCTGGAAACACAACAAACGGATTATATAGTAATAGACATGCCGTAACATTATTAAAGCATGCGGCCAATAGCCAAAAATACAATAAGATGGAAATTTCCCCTCAACCACCAACCTTATCACAATATCACCTCCTTGTCCTCCTTTGTGATCAAAGAACCTGTTTTCTCTTTCAAGACTTTTTGTCACTATCTGTTACTTTTGAGTTTTTATAGATAACATCCTTCTCGACTTGCATGCTCTGGTGCAGGGGTTCGTGAAGGAGACTGTTTTTGAAATTTTTGGCCATAACGTCTAAATCGATAGTTGGTTCAACTTCTTCCTCATCTTCTTCTCCTTCGGGAACTTGTGAAAACAACATCATCTACTTTTTAAAAAATCATTAGATTTGTTTTGTCAAAGAAAGGATACAAAAAAATGATCAAGTGACCTGAAATATCATCTTCTACTGCCCTTATGCCAATGCAATAATACATTTCATTTATTCATGACATTACATACAACTACTTTTACCAGAGTACAAAAAATACTCTTAAGATGGAAATCTCCAAGGTAATTATCAAATAGAATGGAATACCTTAATTAGGGAGCCTTTATAGTAAGCCAATAAATGATAATGAGACGTGTTATCAATAGAAGCATCATCATGATCAGATCAATAGCAATCTTCTTCTTCTTCTTCTTCTTCTTCTTCACCACTGCTAATGCAAATATGAGAATAACCAACTTTCCAAATTTTCTATATTAGATTTTAAAAATGTAACTCCAATCAAACACAACACACAAACAGATAACAATGTAAAAATCCTTCTAACACAGTATCAAAAAGTTTCTATAAACCTAAAAACACAAAAACACAACGTTTATACAATCGTAACCACTTAATTTAGATGGAACTAAACCGAATACAAAACAACTCATCTTGCATGAAGAGGTCATATACATAACTATACATCCTTTAGAGATATTATTGGAGTACATATCCCATGTTCATGGTTTTGTTTTGACTGCTCCAAGGGACTATGATGTTTTCTTTATTTTGTTTCTTAGGCGTTAAAACACAACATATATCCTTGCAAGACATAATCATCCAACTGTTCATTTTAGGGTTTTGTGGAGACCATGCTGAGCACAATGAAAGCAAATTGACTATAATCAAATATAACTGTAGAGCCTTTAACACCTAATCATATGCCAAGACACATTCATAAATGCATCTTGAAGCTGAGAAAAATAACAGTCAACACAAAAAAATATATAGAGATTATCAAAAAGAGATCATTAGGGTTTTGAGAAAAGGAGAGGTACGTTTGGTTTATGTCTAACCAAACCACATTGATTGGGAAAAAATGGGCCAGATCCGATTTTTTTGAAGCTTTCTTCATAAGTTGTGCTAATTTCCGTAGTTAGTGGGGTTTATTCAAATTGGTTGGAAAGGTTTATAGGGTTTTCTTTACAAATTGTAAACAAATAACAATGTCGATCTAGTGGTTAATGGTTGGCACGATTGTTAATGGTATTGAAAGTCCCAAGTTCGAACCTATCTCCCTTTCATTTTTATATCCAATTAATCCAAAATTTTGTTAATTAATTAAAAAATACGAAGGTGTGCACGTCTAATATAGCTCTTTTCGAAATTAATTAAAAAAAATGCAAATAAAAAAAAATAAAAATTGCTTACATGGCAACAATGTGATGACATGGCACATAATGAATTACTGGGCAATGAGGTGGCGTTTATGTGGCATTATCTACGTGTAATGCCTCCTGTTATATATAATATATAGATATATATATATATATATATATATATATATATATATATATATATATATATATATATATATATATATATATATATATATATATATATATATATATAATTAAGTTGGTCAAAATTTGAGTGTTGATTATGTGAGAAAAAAGTTTTAGTGTGTATTACGTAAACAACCTTATTAGTTGAAATAAAAGATTTCAGATTGTAGTTTTTTATGATATGCAAAATTTTGACTATGTTATTGTTTACTGGATTTCGATTTAGTGTGGTCTAAGTTACAAAATCCTATCTGGTTGAGATCATTGAAAGGCGATAAGATGTAAACTTGTGTTAATGTTTTAAAATTGTCAAATCTAAATTTAGAATTTGGATCAAACTTTAGTTTAGTATTGACATGATTTTACATTAATACTAAACAAATTTAAGGTTTTCAAATTTTTATTTACATTCCTTTTAATTTTTTTGTCCCAGTAAAATAAATAACCTTAATAATTAAAAAAAAAAAAATATTGAATTATTTTAATATGTTAAAATTAGACTATATCGGTGTTATACTGAATTTTGATTCAATGTACTCTAGTTTAAAGATAAGATCACATTGAAGTTTACAAAAAATGCAATGACGTAGATGCACATTTACGTTTCATGATCGAAAATTCTAAATTTAGTATCCAGCCAGCTCTATATAATTACTTATTGTTTGTAAAATTTATATTGATTTTGTATAGAAGTTGGATCTAGATAAAGATTGAAAAGGGTTTTATACTATACATGTATGGTTAAGTTGGTCAAAGTTTTGAATTTTGTCTATGTGAGAAAAAAGTTTTAGTTTGAACTCCATAAAAAACCTTATTAGTTGAAATTAAAGATTTCAGGGTTCAAGTTTTTCTATAAAATTTTGACTATGTTATTGTTTACTAGGATTTCGATTTAGTGTAGTTCAAGTTACAAAATTCTATCCGGCTGAAATGATTGAAAAGTGATATGATTTAAACTTGTATTAATGATTTAAGATCGGTAAATCTGAATTTAAAACTTGGGTCAATCTTTAGTTTAGTATCGACTTGGTTTTATATTAAAAACAAACAAATCTAAGGTGGTCAAATTTTTTAAAAACATTTCTTTTATATTTTTGGTTCTTACTAATTGAAATAAAATATTTAAAAAAATTAGTTATTGAATTATTTTAATACGTTAAAGTTTGACTATATTGGTGTTATACAGAATTTTGGTTCATTGTAGTCTAGTTTAAAGATGGTACCGGATTCAACTTTTTAGAAGATGCAATGGTACAAATGCGCATTTACATTTTATGATCGAGAATTCTAAATTTAGTGTTCGGCCAGCTCTAGTAAATCACTTATTAATCGTAAAACTTATAATGATTTTGTATAGAAGTTTGATCTAGCTAAAGATTAAATAGGGTTTTATGCTATACATGTATGGTTAAGTTGTTCAAAGTTTTGAGTTTTGATTATGTGAGAAAAAAAAATTTAGTTTGTATTACGTAAAAAACTTTATTATTGAAATAAAAGATTTCAGGCAAGAGTTATTTATGATCTGTAAAAATTTTGATGTAAACTCTTATTTATGTTTTAAGATTAGTAAATCTAAATTTAGAACTCGGTCAAACTCTAGTTTAGTGTTGACTCGATTTTACATTAAATTCAAACAAATGTAAGGTGATCAAATTTTTAAATACACTCCTTCTAACTTTTTGGTTAAGTCAAATAAACAATTTTACTAATTGAAACAATTGATTAAAAAAAACTGAGTTATTACATTATTCTTACTACATTTTGGTTCAATGTAGTATAGTTTAAAGATGGATCAGATTGAACTTCTTAGAAAATGCAATGACGTAGATTTGCATTTATGTTTTATGTTCGAAAATTCTAAATTTAGTATTCGGTTAGCTTTAGTAAATTACTTATTATTGGTAAAATATTTTTTTATTTTGTATAAAAGTCGAATCTAGTTAAAGTGTGAATGTGGTTTTATACTATATATGTATCGTTAAGTTTGTCAAAGTTTTGAGTGTTGATTATGTGAGAAGAAAGTTTTAGTGTGTATTACGTAAACCTTATTAGTTGAAATAAAAGATTTCATGTTATAGTTTTTCATGATCTGTAAAATTTTGACTATGTTGTTGTTTACTAGGATTTCGAATTAGTGTAGGCTAAGTTACAAAATGCTATCGGGTTGAATGATTGAAAAGTGATCTAGCCGAGCATGTTAAATTGAAGACAAGTGTAAGATATATTCAAGTAACACATAGCATATTGATTGAATTGAAAGAATACTTACCTCAAATTGACATGAAAAGTTCAAAGGGTTGAAACCCTTGAAAATGCTGGAAAAATTCGTCCTAGGGTTTTACCCTCAAAGTTGCACACTAATGAATGAAATTTGGAAAGCTATATATAGATTTTACAGGGTGACGACGTTAAGAAGGAAATTCTGATGCCGTCAACTTGTCGCCCATAATGAAATCGGATTGCCTAGATCCACTTTTGACGCCGTCATGTGTAATTTTGTTCTGGGCCGTCACTAACATTTGGACCATGACTGCCTATGGTGACGCCGTCATCTCCTTAGTACAAAACTTTCTGGATCGTCATGTGCACCATCCACTTCCATCTCTTGTATTACTCTTGACGCCGTCATTAAGAATCTTGTAACGCCGTCATTAAGAATCTTGTGACGCCGTCAAGTACTGTTACCAGCAAGGAAAATTAAGACTTTGCCGTTTTCTTCACTTTAATGCTCCAAAAACGTCCAAAATGCTTTCTTTTCCAGATTTCACTCCAAAAGTACCTAAAATGACAAAAGGAACGATTTAGGGCAATATTTGATCAAATAAATTCTAATTCGGGCTTAAATGAACCCCTAAAAACGGTTCATTTTTCGCCTCATCAAATACCCTTACACTTGAGATTTGCTTGTCCTCAAACAAATGCGCTTTTATTCTAATCAAAATACAAGTTAGGGGTCATTTAACACTAATATAAAAGTAATTACAACAAATAATCGTTCCACTAAAGACCAAAAACAAGCATGGAGGTCATACACTAACACCTTATAAATAGTGTTTAGATACTCACATCTCTCGGGTGTAATAAAGTATATATCACAATAAGGAAATGGAAAACATCTCTCACTACCTGTCATAGTAAAATAGATTACCATAGGCTTGAAAAAGGATCAAACCTCCACCACTTGGCGTAAGCACCTAGGATAAACTATCAAAGAGGTCTTTTAAAGGGTTATAATGTTAGGTGTAGGGATATGGAATACATGGTTTTGTTGGATAAAGGCAATATTTACTGGTGGCGAGTTAATTATCTTGGTTAATTACATGTACAATATGGCGTTACTAAGCCAAGACTAGACTCGACTTAAGCTAATAAATGAGAAATAACAAAAAAACACAAAATAAACATAGAATTAAACGGGATGGTAGTCCGTATGTTTTTTCTTTTTTTTATTTATTTATTTATTTATTTATTTTTGCATACACTCTTACCCTACTATCCAAAATATTACATCATAGGGAATGTATATTCCCCTTACACTTGAATTTTTACACACTTTACAATAAACTAATCTAATAACTCGAATCAAGATAATCAAAATAATTTGAGTACTTTTTAAGATTAACTCATATATGGGGGTAATAAATGATGTTCTTCCCATTACTCCATAACACAAGTACTTTACCCATGAGTCCCAATCATCCGAAAACAATATGTACAAGATATGACTCGACTTAGCAACCATGTAATCAATTAGATAATTAACTAAGAGTTTAAACAAATAACAATAATGCACTAAAGATGAGTGCATACACGGAAGGCTAAGGAGATTTGGTAGTACATTTGGGTGGATTGTTAGCAAATTCTATCCTTAAGTAAGATGCTTAAAGTTAGAAATGAAAAAGATAGGCTCGGTGGGGTGTACTAGGGGTTTCGTGTACTAAAAATGAGTACAACGCTAATGGTGTGGGAAAAATTAGTTGACTTTACTAGCCAAATAATATGACTTAAATGGTCAAGTAATTATGATACGGGTTTAACACAAGGGTGATCCTAATGCCTCTTATCATGTAGTAAATCCTACCACACGAATGTAGTCTCACTAGCGGTCTGGGGATACATCACTAACGCAAGTTCTAGAATCTAAATGCTACCGGTACCCTCATAAGCACTAATAATAAATGCTTTTCCTATCAAATCTAAAGGTGAACCTCACATATTTGGGTGGAAAATTTTTCTGAATGGTACGGTTTTGTGCTAGTCATACAACTCCTATCCATGAAACGCTTGCTAAGGCTAAAGTTTCACTCCTAAATGTTGTAAAAAATTTTAAATTTGGCGCTAAAATTACACTAACAAGTATTTCTCTTAGTTTTATTACACATCTACCATCAAACAAACAAACTCAAGTGCAATAGTATCCTATAAGGTATCATCATTTGCCCTCCCCTTACACTTAGGATGAACATTGTCCCCAATGTTCAATTAAAGAATGTAAAAGTGAAATAGGTAAAAGAATGAAAGCAAATACTCCCCCGATTCGTTCGGTGTGGATAGTGTGGTAACAAGGTTAGATCTTCCTCCAAGAAAATGAACATTCAAAGCTTCCCTTGCAGAAAAATAAATCATCTTCATGTCATACATAACCTGTTAAACCTGAGAAAACAAACAAGGCAACCTCGGTCCTCGCGTAAAATCGGCGGCAAACTATATATGCTAACAAGTCGTAGAAAACAATGTAAGATATAATGCTTATGGAATGAATGTTGGCAGATTTTCTGGAGTTTATAAAACTAAAGAATTAACAAAAACTTTAAGACTTCGTTAGAAAAACAAAACTAGCAAAATTTCTAGAATTTTACACATGACGCCGTCAGGAATAAATTCCTGACGCCGTCAGAAGTGACCTGCAGAAATCTTTGATGAGGCGAAAAATGATCCATTTTTAGGGGGTCATTTAAGCCCGGAATTGAATTTATTTGATCAAATATTGCCCTAAATCGTTTCTGTTGTGATTTTAGGTACTTTTGGAGTGAATTCTGGAAAAGGAAGCATTTTGGACGTTTTTGGAGCATAAAAGTGAAGAAAACGGCAAAGTCTTAATTTTCCTTGCTGGGAACAGTACCTGACGGCGTCACAAAATTCAACATGACGGCGTCAAGAGTAAAACAAGAGGTGAAGTGGATAGAGTCCGTGACGATCCAGAGAGTTTTTACACTAGGGGCATGACGGCGTCACCATAGGCCGTCATGGTCCCATTACACGTGACGGCCCAAAAAACATTTGCACTTGACGGCGTCAGATCTGGATCTAGGCAATCCGATATTACTATGGGCGGCGAGTTGACGGCATCAGATTTTTCTTCTTGACGCCGTCACGATGGAAAATCTATATATAGTTTTGTAATTTTCATTCATAAAGAGAGGACAATTAGAGGGATAACTTGGAGAAACCCTAGCACGATTTTCACTGTACTTTCAAGGGTTTTTACCCTTTGAAACCTTCCATGTTCAATTAAGATAAGTATCCTTTCAATTCATTCAACATGTCTATGTGTTGTTTGAATATATCTTACGCTTGTCTTGATTTTAACATGCTAGGCTAGATCTCTTGTGTGTTTGCTTAGATGTAGTGAAACCTAGATGTTGATTATGGGTTGATTGCTTGTTTATAATTGTTACGGATGAATGATTTCGATGTTAGGGTTAAGAAAACTGGCAGACTTCCATAGGGTAACATGCTTGAACGTCTTAAGAAACATGAACCAATGCGTACTAGGTTTTTATGGTTGTATTTAATGCATGAGCGAATTCTAGTGATCCTATGTTAGGAGCTTCTTGCAGGCTCGACATAGGAGTGAAGTAGGAGCTTATAGAGTTGGGGAAGTACGTACGCCACCCCACGAATGGTATTAAGGAATATAACCCATTATCCACGCAATTGTAACAAACTATCAACCTGTAAAAGATATCTAGGGAGTAATGAAATCTAAGTAAACACAATTTTCCCATTTATTGTTCACACCACATTAGTAATTAGCTTTATTTTCATTTTTGTTATTTTATTTTGATTACATCTTTAGTTATTGGGTTAGTTGACTAGCAACTAATTCCGCCCACTCTTCCAAAAACCCGAGAATTTAATTGTTTTTATTAAAATATAAAAAATACAAAAAGAATCATCCCTCACCTCTAGACTTAATTTTTAGGCTTTCTAATCCTAGCGACACTATTCCTGAGTTGAACGATCAATCCCCCGGTACTTGTCACTATACTATACTACAACGATCAGGTACACCGCCTGGTGGGGGTTGTAAGCTTCTCCAGATCCCTTGAGAGGTAAAGCCTGGTGCAATTCCCACGCATCAATCTTTATGTTAAGTTTCCGGAAAATTTCTGGAAAAACTTATATCCTACTTCCTGGAAAATCCTGCAAAACATCATTATGACTCGATACAAGCATTTGACTCTAACAAATACTAATACACATGTTCATTTAATATTGTGGAGAATCATGATCAATTTCATTCTTAAAAACAAATTTGGGGTTTCCCCTTACACTTAGCTTTTGCAAAATACCTTTATATGAAGTTAAGACGAAGTTAAACAACAAAATAAAGCATTTTCACAATTTAGTTTGAAACATGATCTACCAACAATAAAAATAAAGCATGCATACGGAAGCAAATAACAATCAAACAATTAAAAATCACATAATACATGGGTTGCCTCCCAAGAAGCGCTTTTCTTTATTTACGAGTCTTGTAGCTAGACTCAAGGCCATGGGCTACGTTTTATGGGTGAGCTCCTCGTTGAGGACATCTTTGGGATCAAATTTGGGTTTCAACTTCCTATCGGTTTTCTTAGTACGGTATGACCTTTCAAACTTTTCTCCATCCGGATAATATAAGATCATCTTCATATGCCATGATCCGTCACCTTCCTTAGGTGGCTTATCCCACTTCCATTTACACTTATCCCCTTCTCTTTTCCACTTGTTCGTCTCTATGTTAATAGGCATTACGCATAAGAACTCAATCATTTTCCTAAAGACTAGGGGATCCTCAAAAGGGTCTAGTTCCTCATCTCTAGCTATGAGTTGTTCCACCGAATGTGTTTTATCGATGAAATTTTTTTCTAGATAGAATGGGCGTTGAGGTCCTATAAAGTCTCTTTCTATCCAAGGCCCATATCTAGATGGTCTCCTATTCATCTCTACCCAATGTGGTGTCGGTTCGTCCTCACAATCGTAGCTATGCTTCCTAACATCATAAACCGACCAAGTATCGCCCTCACCTACCACTATCTTAGACTCCTTACAATCTATCATCGCACTAGCAGTTGCTAAAAATCCCCTTCCTACTAACAATGGGCATGTAGTATCACTAACCATATCTAGGACGTGAAAATCCGCTAAAATAGTTAACTTTCCTACGTGAACCACTACGTCCTTGATCATTCCAACCGGATGGGCAATACTCCCATCCGCTAGACCAATTAGTACTTCCGTCTCCTCTAACTTTCCTAGCTAAAGAGTAGTGAAAAGGGATAAGGGAATCAAGTTGAGGCTTGATCCTAAATTGGCTAGTGTGTCGAAAGCTTCGGATTTTCCTATCTTACATGGCAAAACAAATATACCCGGATCATCAAGCTTCTTAGGCAACTTGTTTTGAACGAAGGCGGTCCCATTTTTAGCCAATTTATATTTCTCATATTTTTCTAGTAGGGCACTATAGTAGGGAGCATGGGCTAAGACATCAATGACGGGGCGTTCAAGGTGGAGCTCCTGGAATTCATCGTCAAGGTCTTGTGTAGGAGGTGTTTCAACTATTCTTTTGACCGGTTTGAAATCGGATATTTTATTCAATTGGTCCTTTTGAAGAATTTGGGTTTGCTTGAAACACGTGCTCATTGCTTTGACCGAATAGTATTACGGACAAGAAGTAGGTGACGAAACCGATGATATGGAATTAACGTTTAGTTTCGGATTCTTGACCGTGTCGCTTGGGAGTGCTCCCATTTCTCGGTCATTGAGAACTTTCAACAATGTGTCAATTTTGGTGGTCATCTCGCTTTGCTTTTGTTTGAAATCGGCTTCAAACTTAGATATGCGAGCTTCTTGAGATGCCATAAACTTGGACATCAATCCTTCATGATTATTGGTACTACCATAGTTGTTGGAAGGATTGTTGTTGAAAGTACGGTTAGAGGGTGGACCGTTTGGTTGGTAACGAGTAGGCGGATTGGAAGAATTGTTTTGGTTTTGTTTCCACCTAAGGTTCGGGTGATTTTTCCAAGAAGGGTTGTAGGAATTACCGTAAGGGTTTGGCTCGGGTTTGAAAGTGTACCACTTTTCTCCCGCTTCGTCGGTACGCGAGGATGCGTAGTCCGCAAAAGCTTTTCCGGGGAGTTCCACGCAATCACGAGTGTCATGGGGACCACTACATAATTCGCATGAAGAAGTGATTTTGTTCACTTGGCTTGAAGGCTTAGGAGCTTCGTAAGATTTCATGAGAAACTTAACTTGGTCTTCAAGTTCCATGATCCTACGGTCGGGAGTGCTAGAATTGTTCGAAGGCAAAGATATTGCCTTGACCGTTTTGTTCAAATCATGGGGATCATTCCAACTTTCGTTGTCATAGAGAGCAAGATCTTTTATAAGTTCCCATGATTCTTCCACACTTAGATCACGTAGCTTGCCACCGGCCGATTGGTCAATGGTTCACCTTGTGAAGAGATCGACATGGTCATAGAAGATTTGGACTTGGAGCCAAAGATCTATGCCATGATGAGGGACTTTTTGGAGTAAGTCCTTGAAACGAGTCCATGCTTCATATAGAGTTTCACCTTGACGTTGTTAGAACATCAAGATATCATTTCTAAACTTGGTAGTTCTCCCCGGTGGGAAAAATTGAACAAGGAAACGAGTGGTGAGATCATCCCATGAGGTGATGGATCCCGCGGGTAAACGTTCAAGCCATTGACTAGCTTGATCACGTAGAGAGAATTGGAATAGGCGTAATCGGTTCGACTCTCTAGTTGTAACATCAAGGTATGTAGAATCTACGATTTTAAGTAAATCCTTGAGATGTTGGTTAGGATCTTTGGAACGAAGTCCATGGAATGCACATCCGCTTTGCACCAACCGGATGGTGTCGGATCGCAAGGGGGACACATTGGCTCCTTGAGTGAGCTCAATAGTGTTTCGATAGCCTTGGTGGCTAGACGGGAATACTCTCCTAAGGTTCGGGGCCTAAGAGGTTGGTTCGCTAGTGGTGGGTTTTGTGGGTGGTTTTGTTGTGGTGGGTTGATGGGTTCAAAGATGCTACCACCTTCCATGATGTCGGATGGTAAAGATTACGAACAAAGACACGAAAAAATAAGATAGACTAAAGAAAACCTAAAAATAAAAATAAAATCTTGCTAGAAAGGAATCTAGCAAGTAGACCTAATAAAAAGAAATATTAACCTAGACAATAACTATTTCCCCGGGCTGCGGCGCCAAAAACTTGATACGTGGGAATCGCACCAGGCTTTACCTCTCGAGGGATCTCGAGAAGCTTACAACCCCCACCAGGCAGTGTGCCTGATCGTTGTAGTATAGTATAGTGACAAGTACCGGGGGATTGATCGTTCAACTCAGGAATAGTGTCGCTAGGATAAGAAAGCCTAAAAACTAGGTCTAGAGGTGAAAGATGATTCTTTTTGTATTTTTATATTTTTATAAAAGCAATTAAAATCTCGGTTTTTTGGAAGAGTGGGCGGAATTAGTTGCTAATCAACTAACCCAAATTAACTAAGATGCAATCAAAATAAAATGACAGAAATGAAAATAAATCTAATTACTAATGTGGTGTAACAATAATAGGGAAAGTTGTGTTTACTTAGGTTTCATTAGTCCCTAGATATCTTTTACAGGTTGATAGTTTGTTACAATTGCGTAGATGACGGGTCGTATTCCTTAATACTAGTCGTAGGGCCGTGTACATTATTCCCTAACTCTATAGGATCCTACTTCACTCCTATGTCGAGCCGTTAGAAGCTCCTAACATGGGATTATTAGAATTCTCCTACGCATTAAATACAACCAAAAATCATAGTACACCTCTGATCATGTTTCTTAAGACGTTTAAGCATGTTACCAATGGAAGTCTGCCAGTTTTCTTAAGCCTAACATCGAATACAATCATCCGTAACAACTATAAACAAACAATCAACCCATAATTAACATCTAAGTTTCACTACATCTAAGCAAACACAAAAGAGATCTAGCCGAGCATGTAAAATTGAAGACAAGTGTAAGATACATTCAAGCAACACATAGACATATTGATTGAATTGAAAGAATACTTATTTCAAATTGACATGAAAAGTTCAAAGGGTTGAAACCCTCGAAAAAGCTGGAAAAATTCGTTCTAGGGTTTTTCCCTCAAAGTTGCAAACTAATGAATGAAATTTGGAAAAATATATATAGATTTTACAGGGTGACGACGTCAAGAAGGAAATTCTGACGCCGTCAACTCGCCGCCCATAATGAAATCGGATTGCCTAGATCCACTTTTGACGCCGTCATATGTAATTTTGTTCTGGGCCGTCACTAACATTTGGACCATGACGGCCTATGGTGACGCCGTCATCTCCTTAGTACAAAACTTTCTGGATCGTCATGTGTATCATCCACTTCCACCTCTTGTATTACTCTTGACGCCGTCATTAAGAATCTTGTGACGCCGTCAGGTACTGTTTCCAGCAAGGAAAATTAAGACTTTGCTGTTTTTTTCACTTTAATGCTCCAAAAACGTTCAAAATGCTTCCTTTTCCAGATTTCACTCCAAAAGTACCTAAAATGACAACATGAACGATTTAGGGTAATATTTGATCAAATAAATTCTATTTCGGGTTTAAATGACCCCCTAAAAATGGTTCATTTTTCGCCTCATCAAAAATGCTATCTGGTTAAAATGATTGAAAAGTGATATGACGTAAACGTGCATTAATGTTTTAAGATTAGTAAATCTAAATTTAGAACTTGGGTCAAATTCTAGTTTAGTATTGACTTGGTTTTAAATTAATACCCAACAAATTTAAGGTGATCAAAAATTTAAAAACACTCCTTTTAAATTTTTGGTTCTAGTCAAATGAACTATCTTACTATTTGAAACCAAAGATTAATAATAATAATAATAATAATAATAACAACAACAATAACAATAACAATAACAATAATGGTTATAGAATTATTTTAATATATTAAAGTTTGACTATATCGGTGTTGCATTGAATTTTAGTTCAATGTAGTCTGGTTTAAAGATTGGATTGTATTGAACTTTTTAGAAAACGCAATGGCATAAATGTTCATTTACGTTTTATGATTGAAAATTCTAAATTTAGTATTCGACTAGCTCTAGTTTGACTATATTCGTGTTATACTACATTTTGGTTCAATGTAGTATAGTTTAAAGGGAATGTCTAACCAATGCCCTAAGGGCATTGGTTAAGATTTGTCTTCTTGTGGTTTTTAATTTTTATTTGTGTGGGTCCATATCCAAATATGCAATTTTGTGTTAACTACAAGGATTATTTATGTAATTAAAAGTCACAAAAAGACAAATCTTAACCAATGCCCTTAAGGCATTGGTTAGACATTCCCTAGTTTAAAAGTGGGATCAGATTGAACTTTTAGAAAAAGCAATGACATGGATGTGCATTTATGTTTTATGATCGAAAATTTTAAATTTAGTTTCGGCCAGCTCTAGTAAATTACTTATTATTGGTAAAATTTATTTTGATTTATAAAAGTCGGATCTAGTTAAAGTGTGAATGGGATTATACAATATATGTATAGTTAAGTTGGTCAAAGTTTTGAGTGTTTACTATGTGAGAAAAGAGTTTTAGTGTGTATTACGTAAACAACCTTATTAATTGAAATAAAAGATTTCAGGTTGGAGTTTTTTTTTTATGATATGTAAAATTTTGACTATGTTATTGTTTATTAGGATTTCGATTTAGTGCAGTCTAAGTTACAAAATGCTATCTGGCTGAAATGATTGAAAAGTGATATGTTGTAAACTTGTATTAACGTTTTAAGATTGTTAAATCTAAATTTAGAACTTGGGTCAAACTCTAGTTAGTATGGACATGGTTTTACATTAATACCAAACAAATTTAAGGTGTTCAAAATTTTAAATATACTCCTTTTAAGTTTTTGTCCCAGTAAAATAAACGACCTTAATAATTATAAAAAATATGTACGATTTATTTAATTATTTTAATATGTTAAAATTAAACTATATTGGTGTTATACTGAATTTGGATTCTATGTAGTCTAGTTTAAAGATGGGATCACACTGAAGTTTATAGAAAATGCAATGACGTAGATGCACATTTACGTTTCATGATCGAAAATTCTAAATTTAGTATTCGGCCACCTCTTTTAAATTACTTATTATTTGCAAAATTTATCTTGATTTTGTATAGAAGTTGGATCAAGATAAAGATTTAAAAGGGTTTTATACTATACATGTATAGTTAAGTTGGTCGAAAATTTGAGTTTTGACTGTGTGAGAAAATAGTTTGATATTATGTAAAAAACTTTAATATTGTAAAAAAAAAAAAAAAAAAAAAAAAAAAAAAAAAAAAAGATTTGAGGTAATTGAAACAATTTTTTTTTATTATTTTTTTCTTCTAAACTAAGTTATAGAATTATTTTAGTATGTTAAAGGTTTGACTATATTGATGTTATACTAAACTTTGGTTCGATGTAATCTAGTTTAAAGACGGAGATATGATTAAGCTTTTTAAGAAAATGCAATGGTGTAGATGCGAATTTAACATTTTTGATCGAATATTCTATATTTAGTTTTCGGCATGCTCTAGAAAATCGCTTAGCATTTGTAAAATTTATCAAGATTTTGTATAAAAGTTGTATCTAGCTAAAGATTGAAAAGAGTTTGATACTATACATGTATGGTTAAGTTGGTCAAAGTTTTGAGTTTTGACTATGTGAGAAAAAAAGTTTTAGTTTTGTATCACGTAAAAAAAAGTTATAGTTTTGTATTACATAAAAATCTTTACTAATGAAATAAAAGATTTTAAGTAAGAGTTATTTATGATCTGTAAAATTTGACTACGTTATTGTTTACTTGGATTTTGATTTAGTGTAGTCTAAGTTACAAAATGCTATCGGGTTGAAATGAATGAAAAGTGACATGATGATAACTTGTATTGACTCGGTTTTACATTAAAACCAAACAAATTTAAGGTAGTCAAATTTTTTAATACACTCATTTCAACTTTTTTTTTCACGGTAAAATAAACAACTTTGCTAATTGAAACTAAAGAATAAAAACATAAAAATAAAAAATTGAATTATTGAATTATTTTAATATGTTAAAGTTCGACTATATTGGTGTTATAATAAATTTTGGTTCAATGTAGTCTAGTTTAAAAATGGGTTCGGATTGAACATTTTAGAAATGCAATGACGTAGATGCGCATTTACGTTTTATGATCGAAAATTGTAAATGTAGTTTTCTCCACTCTAGTAAAATACTTATTGTTTGTAAACTTTATCTTGATTTTGTATAGAATTTGGATCTAGTCAAAGATTAAATATGGTTTTATTATATATATATATATATATATATATATATATATATATATATATATATATATATATATATATATATATATATATATATATATATATATATATATATATGTGTGTGTGTGTGTGTGTGTGTGTGTGTGTGTGTGTGTGTGTGTGTGGAAAATTTTTTTGGTTTTATATTACTTAAACAACTTTATTAGTTGAAATACGGTTAAAGTTATTTATGATCTGTAAAATTTTTGACGACGTTATTATTTACATTGATTTCGATTTAGTGTAGTCTAAGTTACAAAATGCTATCTGGTTGAAATGATTAAAAAGTGGTACGATGTAAACTTGTATTAATTTATTAAGTTTGGTAAATCTAAATTTAGACCACAGGTCAAACTCTAGTTTAGTATTGCCTTGATTTTACATTAAAATTAAAAAAATTTAAGGTGGTAAATTTTTTAAATTCACTCTTTTTTATTTTTTGGTTCCAGTTAAATAAACAACTACTAATTGAAACAAATGATAAAATAAACTGAGTTATTTAATTATTTTTGTATGTTAAAGATTTGACTATATTTGTGTTATACTAAATTTTGGTTCAATGTGGGTTTGTTTAAAGATGGGTTCGGATTGAACTTTTTAGAAAAATGGCGTAGATGCGCATTTACGTTTTATGATCGAAAATTCTAAATTTATTATTCGGCCTACTCTAGTAAATCACTTATTATTGGTAAAATTTATATGGATTTAGTATAGAAGTGGGATCTAGCTAAAATTGTATGGGATTTTATACTATACATGTATGGTTAAGTTGCTCAAAGTTTGAGTTTTGACTACGTGTGTAAAAAGATTTAGTTTTGTATTACGTAAAAAACTTTTTAGTTTTTTGAAAGATTTCAAGTTATAGTTATTTATGATCTGTAAGTTTTTGTTAACGTTATTGTTTATATAGATTTTGATTTATTGTAGCCTAAGTTACAAAATGCTATCGGGTTGAAATGAATTAAAAGTGATATTATTTTAAACTTGTATTTATGTTTTAAAATTGGTAAATCTAAATTTATTACTCTAGTCAAACTCTAGTTTAGTATTGACTCGCTTTTACATTAAAATCAGACAAATTTAAGGTGGCCATATTTTAAAATACACTCATTTTAATTTTTTGGTTCCAGTCAAACAAACAATTTTACTAATTGAAACAAAAGATTTTATATAAATAAAAAGAAACGAGTTATTATATTAAAGATTGGATCACATTGATATTTTAGAAAATGCAATGACGTAGATGTGCATTTACGTTTTATGATCGAAAATTCTAAATTTAGTATTCGGTCAACTCTAGTGAATTACTTATTAGTAGTAAAATTTATTTTGAGTTTTCATAAAAGTTGGATTTAGTTTAAGTTTCAATGGTGTTTTATACTATATATCTATGGTTAAGTTGGAAAAAGTTTATCTCTAAAAAAAGTTTTAGTTGTATTACGTAAACAACCTTATTAGTCGAAATAAACGATTTCAGATTGGAGTTTTTTATGATATGTAAAATTTTGACTATATTATTATTTAATAGGATTTCGATTTAGTGTAGTCTAAGTTATAAAATGATATCTGATTGAAATGATTGAAAAGTGATATGATGCACACCTGTATTATTGTTTTTAGATTGGTAAATCTAAATTTAGAACTTGTGTTAAACTCTAGTTTAGTATTTACTTGGTTTTACATCAAAACCAAACAAATTTAAGTTGGCCAAATTTTTAAATACACCTAACTTTTTGGTTCTAGTCAAATAAAAAACCTTATTAATTGAAACAAAAGATAAAAAAAGAAAAAGAAAACACGAAGTTATTGAATTATTTTAATATGTTAAAGTTTGACTCTATCAGTGTTATACTGAATTTTGGTTCAATGTAGTCTAGTTAAAAGATTTTGGTTCAATGTAGTCTAGTTAAAAGATGGGATCAGATTGAACTTTTTAGAAAATGCAATGGCATAGTTGCGCATTTACATTTTATGATAGAAAATTCTAAATTTAGATTCTACAAGCTCTATTAAATCACTTATTATTTGTAAAATTTATCATGATTTTGTATAAAAGTTGGTTCTAGCTAAAGATTGAAAAGGGTCGTATAATACTATACATGTAAAAAACTTTATTATTGAAATAAAGTTTTAGGCAAGGGTCATTTATGATGTCTAAAAGTTTGACTACGTTATAGTTTACTTAGATTTCGATTTTGTGTTTTCTAAGTTACAAAATGCTATGGGTTGAAATGATATAAACTTGTATTTATGTTTTAAGTTTGGTAAATCTAAATTCCGAACTTGGGTCAAACTCTAGTTTAGTATTGGCTCGATTTTACATTAAAATCAAACAGATTTAAGGTGGTGGTCAAAATTTTAAACAGACTCCTTTTAACTCTTTGATTCCACTCAAATAAACAATTTTACTGATTAAAAAAAGAGATTAAAAAAAAAAAAAAAAAAAAAAAAAACTGAGCTATTATATTATTTTTATATGTTAAAGTTTGACTATATACGTGTTATACTACATTTTGGTTAAATGTAGTATAGTTTGAAGATATGACCAAATTGATTTTTTTAGAAAATGCAATGATGTAGATGTGAATTTACGTTTTACGTTTGAAAATTTTAAATTTAGTCTTCTGTCAGCTCTAGTAAATTGCTTTTTTGTTGGTAAAATTTATTTTGATTTTGTTTGAAAGTTGGATCTAGTTAAAGTTTGAATGTGGTTTTATACTATATACATATCGTTAAGTTGGTCAAAGTTTTGATTGTTCACTATGTGAGAAAAAAGTTTTAGTGTGTATTACGTAAACTACCTTATGAGTTGAAATAAAAGACTTCGGGTTGGAGTTATTTATGATCTGTAAAATTTTGACTATGTTATTGTTACTAGGATTTCGATTTAGTGTAGTCTAAGTTACAAAATGCTATCTGGTTGAGATGATTGAAAAGTGATACGATGTGAACTGGTATTAGTGTTTTAAGATTGATAAATTGGGTCAAACTCTAATTTAATTGGCATGGTTTTACATTAATACCAAACAAATTTAAGGTGTTCAAAATTCAAATACATTCCTTTTAACTTTTTGTTCCACTCAAATAAACAACTTTACTAATTGAAACAAAAGATAAAAAAATAGAAAAAAAAAATCTTATTTGTTGAATTATTTAAATATGTCAAGGCTTTACTATATCGTTGTTATATTGAACTTTGATTCGATGTAGTCTAGTTTAAAGATAGGATCAGAATGAACTGTTTAGAAAATGCAATGACATAGATGCGTGTTTACGTTTATGATCGAAAATACTAAATTTAGTATTTGACCAGCTCTATTAAACCGCTTATTACTTTTTAAATTTGTCTTGATTTTGTATATTACGTAAGCAACTTTATTAATTAAAATAAAAGATATCAGGTTAGAGTTATCTATGATATGTAAAATTTTAACGATGTTATTGTTTACTTCGATTTTGATTTACTATAAAGTAATAAGATGCTATCTGGTTGAAATGATTAAAAAGTGATATGATGTTAACTTATATTAATGTTTCATGTTTGGTAAATCTAAATTTAGAACTCGGGTCAAACTCTTGTTTAGTATTAACTCGATTTTATATTTAAATCAAACAAATTTAAGGTGGTACACTCCTTTTTACTTTCTGGAGTTTAAATAACAAGATCTACTAAATTTGTTAAACCGAACCTTACGCTACAAACGACTTTTCGATCATAGCGCTTTGAAGGTACTTAATGTCATGTAAAAAATGACTCTTAACTAACAAGATCTACTAAATTTGTTAAACCCTTTTTGACTTAGAAAAGTTGTAGTCAATTTCTATGGTTATATTCAATTTCATTAGACTTTGTGAATTCTTGGTGCATGCTTGCATCCGCAAGTATTGCCAAGTTGTTCATAAACAAGGACATGAAACTTCTTTCTAAAATGACTTTTTTAAGTCCCGTGGCTGACTTTCGTAATAACATGATTTTTAAAGAAATTATAAAATAGTACTTTTTCCGTCTTAAAACTATTGTCGGATACAAAAATCATCAAGTTTAATAAAAGTGGGTCTATTATAAATCTCAACAACTCAAATGGAATATTCCTCACTAAATTCTTTTTTTCTTACTTAAAATGAAAAGTGGACAATTATTTTGATACATCCCAAAATAAAAATATAGACAATAATTCCGAGACAGAGGGAGTATCATGTTGGTAGCATATTATACATCATAGAACGCAATCGATCTTATATTCTTATTATACTATATAATGCATTTGGTACTATTTTATAATTAGAAAAGCTTAAAATTCAAACTTTTACTTGCTTATTATAGAAGGATTTCAAAATTAATTGGTTAGAAAGCAGGTTGGTTAGAAAGTTTGTTAGGAAGCAATTTGGTTGTTCAAACTAAAATTATTTAGCTTAACCATCTCTACTTATAAAATATAAAAACAACTAAATGTAGTCACAGGTACCTGCTGCCGCATTGCGCGGATACCCTTCTAGTATTCTTGTTATGGACAACTAGGTTTATAAAATAGCCAATTTGGCTGGAATTTTGAATCGTTTCTCATGATAATTTTTTTTCCAAAATGTGGATACTATTTTGTTTGTTTGTCTACTAGTTATAATACCCGTGCATGAACGAGATTTTTTCAGAAAAATTTAATTATATTGTATTATCGTTTAAAAATATAAAATCTTATGTATATTTCAAAAAGTTAGAGCATCAACATGTGCAAAAATAAGAAAAATAGTTAGCAGAAATTGTAAATATAACCGTGACATCGACCTTGTATTGTATTCTTGAGCGTGTCTCCTTATAATGTTATTGGGTCAAAGGTTCTTTGATCACATGGGTTTACACATAAATCTAATTTATTTTAAAATTTTTGTTTACTAATGGACATATAAGAATTTAACCATAAAATTTTTGATATAAGTACAACTAATAAGTATGGAGGAGTTTTTCATTATGTATTAATATCAATTAATATTTTGTAAAAATTTTATTTGACGAAAGATTTAACTTTGTTTAGCTGGCATAGATGTTAATGTTGAGGTTGATGTTGCTGTTTAACTTTAACTATTGATATCATGTTGTACAGAATGTGCAAGTTCAGTAGCACATAATGAGTGTTGATGAAGTTAATACTCCGTAAAGTTTTTTAAGAATGTTTTTCCGGATATCCGCATATAAACTTTAAATAATAATTACATGAGTCGTTATAAGTACAATCGCGTATATTATTTTCATGTCACAGTAACTCGTACTTACCATTTGATATTTATATTACCGTTAATAATAATTTAACTGTATTTAATATTCAAACCCGTGTACGTATAGATTAAACTTTTAAACAGGATAATATGAGTTCTTATTTATATTTAACGTACATAGTAAAAAGATATTTTAATAGATGAAAGTTTAAAACTAATATTTATTTTAAAAGTATTTAACGTATATTAAAACTAATTCATACATTTATAAAATTTTGTAAGTTTAATGGATGAAAATCTCAAGCCAATATTAATACTCATGTAATTGTAAACAAAGTTCATATTATAAAGTGTAAGAAAGTATAAAGTGTAAGGGGTTATTTGTTTAGTATCTAAAGTTATTAAAAAAACATGGAGATTTATAATTTTACACTTAACTCCATATAATATATTTAAAATTCAACCGCCAATGTTTTAATAATTACCTTCTTTTTTTTTTAAGTTTTGATTTTCATAAATTTGACACCTATATTTTTATGTGTTTTTTTTCTCAATTAAATTCTCCACCAAATTTACTAAAGTTTGACCAAAATCAATTCAATTTTAACTTTTTATTGGCCAATCATATTGTTTGATTTCGCCTATGTGTCAAAATTGAGCTTTCCTATTGGTCCAATTTTTTTTCCACTAAAATTGTTTTGTCAAAAATACTCCGAAATGATGTAATTCTTTTATTATATAAAAGATTTAATCTTTCTCGATATATTGTATTATTATTATGCATCATTAGTTTTAGAGTACATAGAGACCTTATCAATTAACTACAAGGACCCAAAGCCTCACAGATTAAATTTGAGCTTACTAATCACTATCTAATATTTTAGTCTTAAGCATGTAGTTTCATTTTAATGCATGATTTTCTTGTTTTAATGACAATGTTACGAAACTAGTTGGAACTTATTATATTATAAGTGAAAGATAGAGTTTAATCACTATCTAATATTTAAATCTTAAGCTTGTTGTTTCATTCAACGCATGATTTTCTTGTTTTACTTTTTAATGACAATGTTACAAAACTAGTTGGAGTTTGTTATATTATAAGTGAAAATTTTACTTTCATACATATTTGGCAACATATTTTTAGCTAGAACTTACATAAGTCTAATACAGCGTAAAAAAACACACAGACTAGCCTATAACAATCATTTTTTTTAATTAAAAGTTAATTGTTATTTGTTACTTTCAAAAAGATTATGCCACATGCTTAATCTAATAAGGGTACTCTCAACCGTAACACGTCAGTTGTGCCATTTGACTTTTTTATGCGAGTGTTTTGTATGTTTTATGGGGTTATATTTGGGTAGTGATACAGAAAGAAACACATCACCAGTGGCAGGGGTGTGTATCAATTTGTGTGTTAGTTTCAGAAGTGGTGGCCAAACCGAAGAAGCTCCAACTGATGCACCATCGACGAGGTGGTGCCATCGGTGTCGATTAAGTGATGCTCGTCGGTTGACAAACCGAAGAGTCCGTTGGCGCTGATTTGATAACATATCTCACAAATGTAAATTTTTGATCCATTTAAATAGACAATTGTTTTAAGATTTACTAAACATAGTCTTTAAAGTTAGATTAACGTTGTGTTCTTGAGTTTTAAATCAAAAGAAAAGAAAGTTGACAAAAGAAAAGAAAGGTAAAAGGAAAAAACGTATTGAAAAATTAGAAAAAAAATATTTATGTTCTTGAGTTGAAAATAAAAAAAGGAAAAATGTTGTTCCATTTATAACTATACCAATTCTTTTAAACATTAAATACAATTTTGACATTTGACATGTTTAACTTTAGTTTCCTTTCATTTCTTTTATTTTTTTAGAAAGATAGTACCAGCCCAAAATTTCTTTCTATTTTCCTCCTCATATTTTTTATTTTTTATTTGATCATTTTATTTAAAAAAAACTGAAGAACATAAATTTGCTCAAGTATTTCAAAATACATCTTTTAAACAACAAACATGAAAAGAATGGCCTATAAAAAATTGAGCTTGCATGACAAGAAACAGAAAAAGGGACACACCGAACAGATGAAACATTGGGTCGTGAGCAATTAATTACGGCGGCACAGACATGTTGGACCGGGTCCGACTTTAAAAAAAGAAAGATTCGTTTGACTTTGATGGACCGGACACCGACTTAACATTTAACATTGCTGGATTGCAGGTTTTCCACCTGTGCAACTGATCGAACCCCCCCTCACATTTTCAACGCGCTTTCCCCACTTATTAGTTTCGTTAAACATACCGATAGATTAAGTAATGCTTTTTACTTGGCCACACAAAAATAACCACTTAATTTATCTTTTTAGTTTGGGTTTTTCTAAATTATGTCTTAGGGGCACAAGTTAAACACATCAAGAGTACATAAAGGCTTACGAAAAAGTACACATAGATCCGCATAAAAGTACAGACAAACGTACTTTTATGTGAATCCCTGTGTACTTTTGATGTACTTATGATGTGCTTAACTTGTGCCCTTAAGACACAAGTTAGAAAAACCCTTTTAGTTTTACAACATTTTTGATTTCGGGTGTGTTTGGCGTGGAGTATTTAGGAGCATTTAAGAGTGGTGAGTGATGAGCGTTTAATGTTGTGATTTTTGATGATCATTTGACAAAGCAGCAAGTAGTTTTATCTATAATTTTGAAATGCTTATTTTTCAACGTTTCATGAAGTAGCATTTAGAAACGCTGAGCATTTAAGAGTTGTTTTATGTATTATAATTACATATATAGCTACGTTACCAAACGTTTTTTTTAGAAAAAGACTGTTACTACTCACAAGACTACTACTCACAAGTCACAATTAGTGTTTACAACTACTGTTCATTACTCCCATTTACTGCTAATGCTAGTTTTGACGAACACACCCTTAACCACATTGAGGTTGCTAAGAAATTGAATATCATTAGCTAACAAGACACGAAAAATAGAAGGCAACTGACAAGTTACTTATCAATCTGTTGCCTTTCAAAAAAAAAAAAAAAAAGTTTACTAATGAAAAGAATGCTGGTCACTTGTAATACGAATGAATGTGACAAATATGTTTTAAATATTTGCTGTTCGAAAGTGACACTATAAGAGAAGATGCTTTGATCCATGAGATAAAAAAGAAAATAAAAATCCGTATCATTCTAGACACCCAAAATAATACGAGTATTTGTTAAGCTTGGGTATCCCATGTGATATTGTACAAAAAGCATGACATTATGTCATCATGGTTCTAGAGTCTTGAAAGATTACCACTCACAACAAGCTGGTTATGCAGAATTTAATATAGGTTGCAAAGTTGTGACGTTTTATGCTATAATGTGAAAATGTAAATATTCTATTTTTAGCATTATTCAAACGGGATAGTTTTCTAAAAATGGAATGCATCCGATTCGATTTGAATGAAGTGATTTGCACGATTTAAATTTTGATTGGTACACTTCATTTATTGTATACATTTATCACATAAGATGCTTATCGTACTTGTACATTAAAGTGTGCTAATCAAAATTTAGAATGTGCAACTCAACAGTCAACTCTCAAGTTGAATACGGGATAATAGGCATTTAGTCTACCTATCAAGCTATGTAACATACCACTTCAGGTTAAAAAAAAGAGCGAATATCAAGTTACAAGGATATGTTTCGACCGTTTCAAACGTTGACAAGGCGACTTTGAAGGTGACGCAAAACCTGCCTAAGTCGACCTGTTTGAAGAATGTATCAGTTTCCCAATGTACGTCTATTTGAAAAACGTGATCATGTTTCCGCAAAATTATCTTCTTTGAAAACAACTGAACTTTGCGCTAGAAGTCTAGCCCACCAGACTCCACTCCACCTTTGGGATTAAACGTATCAACATCGAGCAACAAACGGCACATATAACCATGATTTTCTAACACTCTCTCAATTACTCAAAACATTACTACGACCATTCCCATTCTCTTCTAAGTTTTACCCAAACCTAACGAGGTTGACGTCAGTTTGGTAAGTACGAATGAATTCATCCGCCTGTGCCACTACTTGATCATATTAGCACCATAAATTCTATATGAAGCAAGTTTTCGCATCATGGTATCTGGGAGGTCACAAACATGGGACTCCGAAGTCCAAACCCCAAACTATATCTCTAAATGAAAGATTTACAAGTGCCACTATCAAAATCTAAGAAAACAAATTAGCACATACAAGACCACTTTAAGCGACCTACAACTCGACAAAACTGTGATAATAATTGTATGATTGCACAGCTGGGACGAGTTACCAAATCCAGAATTGACAAAAAAGTCAAAAGGTTGGTAAAAATAAAGTTTGATCAAGTTAGAGATTTGCCAGCCCATTCTCGTTCTCGTTTCTTTTGCTTTGCCATCATCTTGTTGAACTTTTCTTTGCCTTTTTCCATAAGAGGATCAAGCACCACATAGTCATTTGGATCATTCCTACGTGTCATATTATCCTGCGTGTGATATAAAATAAGAAAACAAAATAGAAAGAAATACTGCATCAGATATGGTACAGTTGAACATATTTATAAGTCACTAAAGAAACATGAAAAAAGTTGGTCTTGTTAGGTGTAATACAGATGGTAACATAATTAAGGGATTAACCCTAAATGTAAGGGCACTTCAACTTTGCAGTTTTTAATTTATTATTGCTTTTATGTTCGCCCGACGATCGTGTATATAAGTTTCAGGTATGCAATTTTCTCTGTAATTTGGTTAATCAACAAATTATGAATACTGCCCACCAAGTGGCTATTAAGCCACACAAAAATACAAGAAACCGCAATATTAAAAAACAATCAGAAGTGCAAATTTTAATATGCGTATGGGTTAATAAGTCGAGTTGATTTATATTTTCTTTCAAACAGGCCAAATAGAAATGTTAAAAATTAGCTCCATATGATATAGGTCAATTAGTCAAAGTCGCCCAAAGTGTACTTGAATTGCATAGAACCTCTTAAATTATTTTGGTTAATAGAATTATACGTTTATATTAATTAAGTTTTTGTAATAAAATTTTAACACAAAGAAATTAAAACAAAAATAAAGATACAAGTGTTTGAGGGTCGACCATACCCACCCGTCCCACTTTGACTTGTTACTAGAAGTTAAATCATTTTGATCCGTTACCCAGCCCGCCTGACCCACCCCTTTTTCCACCTTTAGAAATACTGAATGGATAAAGAATTACCTTATCAGGTGCAAACTTCAACTTAGCATGTTTCCAATCAGACAAATCTTCTTCACTTTTATCCTTGGATTCACTTTTAGGTGATGCTGGTTTGGAAAACATCGATGATCTGAACCGCTCTAGTTTGGCTAGCATCTACATGATAAAAAATGAGCACATAATCATTAACTTGAAAGGCTTGAGATATTCAGTAAAGCCACTTCTTGTTGTAAGTCAACCAAAGCAACTCTTCAATTCAGGGCTGCAATTTCAACCCATTTACTTATGAATGGGATGATTGGTTTCATGTTTCATCATATACAGGTCAAATGGGTCAAACCAACAAATCTAGTCCCCAAAAGTGTATTTATAAAGCATACAACCGCTTACATTGTTTCATTACCCAAAAACACAGATTATTATTGGAATGACAAAGTAATCCTTTTTTACGAATTTATTTTTCATTAAATTTATTATGAATTGGACAATAAGTGTTTGCCAGTCAGCCTGATTCGACCCATTTCGGCCCATACTAAAAGAGAATCTGTTTTGACACAAGCCCGTTATGATACGCTACCCAGCCCTTTCGACTAACTTTGTCAATGAAAGGTATATAGAGTTAAAATTAAGCGAGAAGTTGAAGTGATATAACGTACATCTTCTTCCTTTCCTTGGCGTCTGCGTTTCTTTTGCTTCTGTAACTGTCTTTCTCTTTCGTGTTCGTTTAAAAGCTGCATATCTGCATCTGCATTAGCCATACGTTCAGCTCTCACTTCTGATCCAATACCTTTTTTCTTCAACAATAGCTTATCCACTTTGGGCCGATCCTTGTGGCTTTCAGGTTTTGATCTGTTTTAGGAAAAGAAAAAGAGCACAAAATTCATAAGATGAAGAAAAGCATTTAGCAGATATAACTTGCTCACAAGAATATTTTATTGTACTTCTAATAAATATTTTAATGTGTTATGTGTTATTTCTGATACTTATCCCATGTCCAACAACCTCTTCTTGCCATTTTTCTAATTTGACCCATTTGACTAGTTTGACATAAATCACAATCCAAATTGACCCATTAATAAGTAAATGAGCCAAAATTGCCGACTCTACTTTGAAGTTTACCCAAATAGAGCATTGCGAGTCCATAATGCAGTTGAGTAAACTGCATACCATAATGAAAAAGAAAAATAAAATTCAAATATCGTGAACTTTATAAAAATTACAGTGGCTTATAATAAATAATACCTTGGTGGAGACTTTTCACGGCTCTTAGGCATAGAACTCTCTGAAAGTGCAACAGAGAAATCAAACATTTAGAAATCACAATGAGAGAAAATGAAATAGGATGAAATCATATTATTTTATGAGGATATATATGTATTATATTTGTTAAAGGAGTAATGACTAAAGCATAACTGAATAATGAACACCTGAGTTTAAATTACCTTTATGCTCTTTTCGCTTCGATGGCATATCCCCAAGCTCCTTTTTCTTGTTGAGTATCTGTAGACGCATTCGTACATCAAAGCTTGCCTCGTCGTCGTCGCTGACATCAGCATCTGATTCTTTGGGTAACTCTTCCTTTTTGGAGGTAAGGGCTCCTCTAACACTCATTTGCAAATCTTTTTTTGCTTTATCTTCGACTGGATTCTGCAGCAGTAAAGGTAATTTATTAAGAATTTGTTTAAGCCGTTTAAAGTAAGCATACAGATATTGTGAAATTTGGTCTTTCAAGCTTTAACCATGAACCAAACACGTGCAATTATCATCCAACTAGATTAATATGCTTTCACTTTCATAGTCTTTATTAGTGCTTCAAGACTATGATCTCTATTAACCATCTCTAATATATGAGCACTGAAATATCACTTTAGTTTAGCTATAATAGGTAGAGTAGTAGTAATAATTTAGCTACTAAAAGTTTATAACCTCACACACTTCAATATGATAGAATATTATGTTAGATGGTATATAGATTTGCTTTGTAAATTATTATCAAATTATTGATAATTTATTTTCAATTTTAGAATAAACAGATTATGCTTTCAAAATAACCAGTTTCAAGCTAGCTGCAACAAAACTGATTTATAGAGGGCAAGGATAAAATTGCCTAATTGCTAATACTTAAACCTTTATTTTAAAACCATTTCACACATTTAACAAGACATCTCATTTGTTTGACAAGAATATGCTTGTTGGCCCCTTTATGTTTTGTTTTAAGCAGTCATTATCTGCTTAACAATTGAATTTTTGCTTATCTGATTATTTCAAACTAAAAACAAAAGCACATCCAAGCCCTCCTACAACCAGTTTTATTACACCTGATTATCGGGTTCTCATCACCAAAAATCACATCACTCTCAAAATGCAGATCCCCATATATAAGCATCTTAACTTGCAGTCTTGTAATATGATACAAACACATTACAAATATACTTATGATTACTGAAGTCTCATAGGAAACATGTTGGCGGGGGAGGCTTATTGTGTTGCTATTTGCAGATCTATGAACAAAAACCAGATAATGTACTTGGACTTACTGATTTTTCTTCTGCAATTTCTGTTTTCAAAAGACGAGGATCATTCAATACATCATGACTACTCCGTATTTTGATCTTCACCGCTGCCAGTTCTTTCTCCTCTTCTTGTGCTTCTTCACCAAACGAAAGCAAGTTCAACTTTCTGGCAGTATTGAACAAAAATAAAATAAGCAAGAAAATTCTAAGCATACCCACTATGTAATCTAAACATTATTAGCCACACCAAATGCAGGATAGAAGTATTACTTTTTAGGCTTCTGTTTTGTATCTTTGTTAGTTTCTGTGGTAGTTGGTGGCAAAGATTTAGCAGGTACAGCTCTTGGAAACACGTCATCAAAGGGGTTCCACAACACCTGAAATTTAGGAAAGGAACAATGATCTTAATTGCCAACAAAAGAGAGATTTATATAAAACAAAGATTTGAAATCATTAATCTTCATGTATATCAATATACACTTCTACTTGTTTTACAGCCACACGAGTCACTATTAATAGGCTTTTCTTGAGGTGGTAAAATGGGTAGGTTTGGAAATATACCAACTCCATTACAGTAGTAAAAAAATAACTATACTTTATATTGAGCAATTCTGCTTTAAGGAATACACACTCTGAGTGACTTTTTAATGTATTTGACCTATTTAAATTAACTTTTGAGTTTACCCGTTTGAGCCATTAGAATAAAACATAAATTGAATCGACCTGTTTATGATAAATGAATCAAAACTACAGAGGTTTTATGTTGTTATCAGACACATCAGAAAAATATGATGAAAATAAGTGAACAACATACCTCGACAGAAAGTATTTTTGGAGGAGAATCCAATGGCCGGTCATCCTTATCCGTCTCAATCTCGCCCAAATTTAACAAATTATACAATGAATCTCCGGTAACCTATAGACCAAATAAACCTCATCAATATTCAAAGAGGCAGGCAGTAAATTATACATCAGTGAACTTCTTGTTACCTTGCCAAATATGGTATGCTTTTTGTCAAGCCAATCACAACGATCGAGGGTTATAAAGAATTGACTTCCATTGGTATTTGGTGCATTAGAGTTTGCACATGCGACTAAACCCCTGTGGTTGAATCTTAAACGTGAATGGAACTCGTCACCAAATGTGCCTCCATATATACTTTCACCACCTGATATGAAAAACCCAAATGAATTAACACAACATTGTAGTAGGTTGCTATGTCTATATCCATAATTCAAGAATTCATCGGGAAAATTAAAAGCCAAAAATACTCAGTACAACAAAAAAGTTAAGATAGTGATATGGATTTATCGCCACAAGAAGATTGATAGGGTTAGATACTTAGATAGAAAAACTGAGTGAAGGTTATAAATATCTCAGTGTTGCTAAGGCGAAAACTTCACATATAAGGACTTGAAGTCCTCCGATAAAAGATAAAGGGTTCGTGTTTCATTTATTTATAAATTAACACATTCAGCTTTCAAGTGATTACCTAATAGCTTAAGGTCATAAGTCTACAGTCATAGCCTAGAGTTTAGGAGAACCTTGCCATTCATTTATTCACAGTTTGTAATGAAAAAAAAAAAAACCTTAAGCACCTGTGCCTTCTCTTCTGGTTTCAACTAAACCCACTTTACTAATCCTCAAAATGTGAAGACAAAAGCCACTTGCAAGTAACCCAAAACCAAATTTACGGAGATACATTAAATTGATTGCCAGCACAATGTACAGCTAGCTCAATATAAAAGTATAATGTAACAAGCACCAATAGAAGGAACCTTAAACTACTTAGCTGTATGGTACTACCAAAACATCAGCTAAAGTCATCGCGGACACTGCCTTCTCATGTATTGAGCTGCTAACACTATTCAATGTTGGAGAGGCCCAAGAGACCATGAGACTCATGATTTATTCACAATAAGAAAACTAGTCTTTTAATCATTGGGTCCATAATGTGCTGTTAGCAGTTGATTCTGTTTCTGCTTAAAAGCAAGAAGGATTGGGTTGAAAATCAAGCAAATATCTTTAGAGAAGGATTTAGGAGAGACCCCGTTAGAAAGCTCTATAAGCTACTCACAATTTCCCTTCTTCCCTGCTCACATGAACACAAGAAACCTACTTCATGTTTAGGGTCTTTTATTGTATAATAAGTTTCTTTAGAACAGTTTTAGTTCGAATCCTGTGTTTACATTAAGAGCTTGGTTTTCCAGTATATTTGTAATAACTACTCGTAGCCGGTGTACTAAAAACCTATGCGGTGAAAAACCACATAGTGCTCTACTGCTCTGACATGTCAAATTCCTGTAACATGAGAAATCTTTTCTTTTCCTGTTCTAAGACTGGGATAACCCTCACCTTTACATTATCCCTTGCTCATCTCCACCTCAACACAAGGTCATCACCCCTCCCTCTCACTCACCACTCAAACCTCGTAACCATCACTCATTCATCACCTTTTATTTAAATGTCTTTTTTGACCATTGGTGGCCCCAACGTTTAATTCTTTGCTTCTCACTTTGCTTCCCACCCACACTTCAAAACCTATTAATTGCCTTAAGTAAACCCGCGCACACTACACACTTCAAAACCTATTAATTGCTAGCAGTAACATATCGTTACCGTGCTAGAGACCCTTTACTGTTATCATACACTGTAATAACGCACTTATATAATCGCCAACACCAGTTAATTTTCCCAAATTCTAAAGTCCTAATATTCTTCAAATTTCGCCACCACCAAATGACTTAGTTATAAGGCACCTAAACCTCTTCTTAGGGTTTAAACCTCACTAAGCACACATTTTGGGGTGGCAAGGGAAAGGTTCAGAAACGGTCACGATACTCTAGTTACTAGTTAGGCCCACGTACGAGCACCCTTTCCGGGTAACCTAACCAGGCAAAACCTCATCCATTTATATTTTTACGCAAGGCATATAACAATAACCAATCCTAAGCACCCCTAAAATATATCAACAATTCCAAAAAAATCAATTAACAATAATCATACTGAACCCTAACGAAGGGTGCAAAAGGTTCAAATAAAATAAAATTATTTTATACCTGTACCAGTGCCAGTAGGATCACCACCTTGAACCATAAAAGACTTAATAATCCTATGAAAAATAGTCCCATCATAATACCCATCCACACACAGCTGCACAAAGTTTCTTACAGCTTTCGGTGCCTCTTTTGGCCATAGTTCGATGTCCAGTGGTCCGTAATTCGTTTGGAGGATCACTTTGCCCTTTGTGGGCGGCTCTGATACGTATATTGATGACATTCTTTGCACACCAACTGTTTGTGTTAATGTCTTGCCCAGAAAACAAAGGGTATTGGATCCGGTAACGAGGACGTGAACCTCTGGGGTTAGTTAATGTGTTGACCCTTGGGTATTTGTTAGTGTTTAAATTTGGTCCTTTGATTATTAGTAATATGCAAATCCCTATCGTCCCCGATAACAAACAGAGACAAAACCAGGGTGAGTTCCGGGACACTCATAGAATTTTGCGACGTACTGTTAATTTTTGTAAAAAATCTTGATTTTTCTTAAATGCACGTTGTCTAAAAGAACTGTGTTCCCTATTTTGTATAATTTTTTTGTAAATGTATTTGGTCAAATTGTGTCATGCTTTCTTGATAACAAATACTCGTTTTACTGTTTTTTCTTTATATTCTATGAATCTATTCTACTTTATCCGACATTAAACTTAGCATTAGAAAACGTTCTAATACAAAATTTAAGTAACAAATATTCAAATATCTTATTGTTGGTACTTTGATTGTTAGTGTTTTGCTACTTTGAACCTTTTGTGGATCTCTTTTGCATTTGTGAACCCTTCTCGCAAAGTGCAAACATTCCTACGAACCTTTCAGATTCGATCAATGTTAATTAAACATTTAAACACAAACTCCCATTTTAACCACCTTTCTTTTTTCTTCATCTTTTTTCCAATTATTGTTACAAAGAAACCATAAATCAAATAGCTAAGCGTAAAACTGTCATTTTGCAAAGATAAGAAATATAAAGTTGTAATAGTAAAGAAACGTTTTTGTTTTTTTTGAAATAAAGTAATGTTTTTGTTGAACTTTGAGTTTTTTTTTGTCAGTGAATAGTTATTTTGAGACGAATGGAACACCAGGGTCAACTTCCTCTATTCATCTCACAAGTATAATATCCAATCTCCAAATGGCTTTATCTCTTCGAAGATGAATTACGAGCTGCGTGAACAACTTCTTGCCTTGTTCCACCAGATATAACCTGTAGAATTTGTATGAAATCTCCTCCAAAAACAATGACCTTGCCACTAAAAGGAATGTCTAGAGCATTTAACAATGTCACTTACAGATCGATCTATAGCTTCGAAACAATGTCAATGCATCGTAAGTGCCTCCTCCCAAATGATCAAACTTGTTTTGATCAACATAATATAACTTGATCCTCACATAAATTTTGTGCGAAAGTTTAGGCATATAGCATAGATTTGACCCATGTTACTCAAAGTTTTGACTTATTTAAACTATTTCCTTTTTTTTTTTTTTTTTTCCTTCTTCTTCTTAATAACATTATCTAAACTATTATAAGTTACTATACCATAGATGTTCAACTGATGATAGTTTAAGAAGAAGAAGAAGAAGAAGGAAGGAAGGAAAAAAAAAAAAAAAAAAAAACTGTGACACATTGTGAACCATATATCTTATCAATAAATGTCTTATACTTGTTCTCACAAGTATGAAGTATCAAGTATGTATTGGTTTTCATGTGATCCTGTATCTATATATGTATTTATATCAATATTTATGGTGTAATAAGTATTAGGCAAATTATCTCTTACCAAGTCTAATATCTAAAATTAGAAAGCCAAGGAAAGAACACATTTGTTATTCAGTTATGTTCGTTTCTGTTGGCGGGAAAAGACCAACCACCATGTTCTTCTCCCCTCTGCCCCCCTTGACATTTTCCGGAAAGTGGCAATTTGTTGGTAGTACAAAATCCTAATTCCCGTTCTGGCCGGTAGCTCAGCCATGACAACTCCCCCAATGCACACAATTGCCATCGGCATTGATAACGATAAGCACAGCCCTTATGCGGTCCAATATGCACTTGATAACCTCGTGTTGGACAATTCATCGATTAATCTTGTTCATGTTAAATTGACGAGATTGGATTCTCGTAGGTACCATTTTTTCCTCATTTTTGTTAGATATTTTAAGCATTTTGAGAAATCCCTTGTTTCTTTTTGACATAGGCAATATTGTTACATGAATATTTGATTTAAATATGAGTCTTTATTCAAATCTCTGGAATATATATACGTCAAACGTAACAATTTTTGTTTGCAGAAAATATCTATCGTTTACATATTTCTTATGACAATTTGCAGCCAGTTCGATTTTGCCATTTGGCAATGGAAAATATGAATCAAATGATTCTACAATACAACAGCTATTTATTCGTTATGGGGCACTTTGTGCACGAAAGCAGGTACAGATTTATCTTAGGGCATCATTAAAAAATCTTATAACACATGTTCCTAAACTAGAATGGCGTTACTCTTAAGTCTTACCAAATGCTAATATTTTCTCACTTTTCAATCTTTATTTCAGATTCAAGTGACGAACGTCTTGCTTATTGGTGCTGATGTCAGTAGGGTGCTTGTAGATTATGTCAATGAAAATGAAATTGAAAACCTAGTGCTTGGTGCCTCGACAAGAAGTGGTATAACAAGGTTCTCCCTCTCTGCCTTTCTTGTGGGCTCGTTCTCATATCGTACAATATGTGGCAACCCTTTCACTATAAATGATTACATTCAGATTTTCCTTTTTTCTCTAACGGGTGAAACAAGTAGGCACAAATTTTTTCAAAAGAGTTGGACTTTTTGGACTGTTTCGGGTAGACCTAATGAGACCCATAACTTGTCGTCATACCAATTTTGGCCCGTTACCCAACCTGTCCCGTTTTGCCACTTGATAATAGTGCAGATACACACACAAGCTAAAGCATTGTTTTTACAGGAAGTTTAAGAACTCTCATGTGGGATCTTCGGTAATGAAACGTGTCCCGGATTTTTGTTCAGTACATATCATTTCAAAAGGCAGGGTCTTAGAACGGCGGTTAGCAACAAGAACTCTAGTTAACTTATCAGCTAGACCTAAGATATCATTATCTTCTGAGCTAGAGGATGGAAACAGGTATATATAGAATATGAAACTCTCAAGTATTTATGAAATACAAAACTCTAAAACATGAATTAGCTCAAAACTGGTAAATTTTGGTACGAGTCAGGTTAGTTGACCGAAAACACATAATGTTTAAACTTTTATCAGTAGTTTTTTAAATATGAAATTAAGAAGGTTATAAGGCACCTTTTAACTATCTTCCATACTTTTGGAAAGAACAGGTCAGCAGCTATTAGTCAAAGAAGTGCACCTGATATGATCATGCCCCATAAACGCGATGTTTATGAAACACCTGATCCTGTAACGTTTGGATCAGTGCATCTCGTGGGACATGATTTAGATGTAAACTTTGTGGGAGACTCTAATGAGATTAGAACTTCAGCATCATTGTCACCTGTGAGTGTGGAATGTAGATCCCAAATGATAGAATTTCTAAATATTTATTATTTGAATTTGTCTGCTAAAAAAGTTAATTTTAGATTGATCTTGAAGCTGAGATGCGAAGGCTTAAACTTGAGCTAAAGCAAACAATGGATATGTATAATGCAGCCCGCGAAGAAGCAATTGCTGCTAAGAAAGAGGTAACATAACAATATGACAGATGCTGTTCACAAACAAATTGGTCTAATGTTCAATTATGTTACAAACTTAAAACAGGCCTGGTTGACTCGTAAACCCTTTTTGTACCTTTTTTAGAAACTTAATGTTAATCATGGATTCTTTAAATAAGAAACAATAGCATTATGATGATAATTTAAACTTTGTGAGAAAATGATTTAGGAGGTTATATGCATAAAATGCACTATCTCAGACTTCTAACCCAAATGACTAGTTCTCCTTTTCAAGTAAAATTTTGGATTTGACCCACTTGAATTGTCTAAGATAAAGAAACCCAAGTTGACTCATTTGTAACTAAACGGATACAAATTGCACGTGCATTACGGGTCTAGAGTAATCTTTTTCTACATACAGTATATATGAATTAAGTAGTCTTCTGATAAAAATAGCTCCATTGACAACTTTTGGAGTTAACTTATAGAGTTTTGAATCATAGTCTTACAACCTTTATTTCTTATGCATTTTTTTTTCAGGCATCAGAACTACATCAATTACAAGCTGCAGAGCGAGAACGACTTGCTGAAGGAGCAGCAACCGAAGCAATCGATAAATCAAAAAAGCTAGCTGATATAGAAGCACAAAGGCGAAACGATGCACTCTACAGAAAGTACAGCATAGAAGAAATTAAGGAGGGAACTAATAACTTTGTACCATCTTTAAAGATTGGTGAAGGTGGATATGGTCCAGTCTTTAAAGCAAAACTCGATCATACGCCTGTTGCCATTAAGGTTCTTAGACCTGATACTAAACAAGGGAAACAACAATTCCATCAAGAGGTATAACTACACACACACACACAAATACTATTATTTTGAAATCATACTTGACACATTAGATACTGTTTAAAAAGTTCAAAGTTTTGAATGGAAAGTGCTTCGGTCCGTCCAGAACAGTACCACCAATCCGTTTTGATCCAAATGTGTTTTGATCCATTACCCAACCCGCCCATTTTGCCACCTCTAGCGTTAATCATTGTAATTTTCTGATCATATAATTTCTATCTCTTGTGTTTTAACATAATATCTTTCGTTGTGCTATGATTCAGGTAGATATCCTATGCCGTATTAGACATCCAAACCTAGTCCTCCTTCTAGGAGCATGTCCCGAATATGGATGCTTGATCTATGAATTCATGAACTATGGAAGCTTAGAAGATCGTTTAATACGTAGAAACAACACCCCTCCAATACCATGGCAAATCCGATTCAACATTGCAGCCGATATTGCAACCGGGCTTCTTTTCCTTCACCAAGCAAAACCCGAGCCCCTTGTGCACCGTGACTTAAAGCCTGGAAACATTCTTCTAGACCATAACTACGTATGTAAAATTGCCGATGTTGGGTTAGCAAGATTAGTCCCATCTTCTATAGCCGATAATGTGACTCAATATCACATGACTTCAGCTGCAGGAACCTTTTGTTACATTGATCCTGAGTATCAACAAACGGGCCAGTTAGGGGTCAAGTCAGATGTATACTCGTTAGGTATAATGTTACTACAGATTATAACTGCTAGACCCCCAATGGGTCTAACCCATATTGTCGGGCAGGCTATTTCCAAAGGAAAATTTGTGGATGTTCTAGATCCAACTGTCCCTGATTGGCCCGTTGAAGAGGCGCTCACCTTTGCAAATGTGGCTCTTATGTGCGCTAAGCTAATGAAGAAAGATAGGCCAGATCTTGGATCTTTTATATTGCCGGAGCTTGATAAACTTAGAGAGTTTGGAATGAATAGTCAAGATGACTATTTTAGCCCCATGTCAGACTCTTCAAATCCATGTTCTAGAACAAGTTCTCCATTTGCTCACGAGGTTAGTGACTTCCTCACACAACTATATTTCCCATTTTTTGGGTTAGTTGCGTACAAAAAGTAAGGAACTTTGGTATAAACAATATCTCAGGTACCAACTTTGTTTCATCCATATAAAACACTCAAACTTTACAATATTTGCGCTCGGTTGGATTGACCGTAAACATCACTATGTCCATGTTGTAATCAATAATCAATGCATAAGTTATGAAAACAACAAAAATTCTATATTTCTGGATAAACTGATTTGTAAATAGTTATTATAGAACCTAATTTTATGTCTTTTCTTGTAAAAACTGATTGTATCTACTATGCCCCTTTGACTTAGGAGAGGAAATGTAGCAGTACTCCAGCGTTTCCTCCAGAGATGGGTGCTGCTGAATCTCAATTCAGATCGGAACTCTAATGACGAAGTAGAGCTATTTTCTGCAGTATGACATGTATTAAGATATTCTGTTTACATATGGCTTTGATCCTTTGTATCTAAATTCACATGTCATATTGCTTTGATCTTATTGTATATTACTATGCAGTATATTTTAGTTTTCGATACATGATTTCTACTAGTGGTGTGCTCTTTGCAGACGTGGTAAGCTGGTTGAAACTTGTTTAGAATAATTTCTGCAGTATGAAATGTATTAAGATATTCGGGTTAGAAATTATCTCTGACGGGGTCAGTGAAGAAGGATATAAGTGGAAGGTTTTGAAAGTGCCACAATGTATTTTTATTTCATAAAACCTTCAAAATCAATTTATTCAAAAACATTTAAATTACTACTGTAACAAGAAGTGAGACTTTCTTGCGAGAACCATCTTATCTGCGAGAACTAAGAGAACCACAAAAAACATACATGCACGCCTTCAATAATTGTAGTTTTGCACATATGTTCGAAAAACAACATATATGTTTTAAAAAAAACATAGTTGTTCTAAAGAATTTGATAAAAAATCGGAAATACAAAATTTTTCTTTTAAGGTGTGCATGTATGTTCTTATAAGGCGTGCAACGAAAATATTGCGGTCGTGTACAAGGTTTTTGTGAAAAAAGAGGATGTATTCATGATGATATTGAAGAACATAGGTGGATACTTACGATTATTAATGATTTGCATGCATTTTTATTTTATTTTAAAAGGCGTGCATGTATGTTTTTGATGGTTCTCTCAGTTCTCGCGGATAAGATAGTTCTCGTAAGAAAGTCTCCCCAGTAACAATACTATTTGTGTAATCATTATACTCATGTTAATCATTAAACAATTGATTAAACCAGGCCCGTCTTGTAGTTTTCGGTGCCCTAGGCAATACAACAAAGAGGCCCTATCACACTTGTAAACTAAAGAGAAATTGCATATAAACTTGAATTATACGTATAATTTATATATGTTTAATAAATTATACGTATTTATATGCAAAACTAAAAAAAATGTGGCCCTTTTTAAAGTGAATGTCCTGTGCGACAGCAACTATTGCACACCCTTTTAAACAAATAGTTATGCTATCAAGTATCAACGCAACCCAACCCAACTCGTTTTGTACTGAAAATTCTATTTTAGTCCAACCCATTTTGACTGGTTATCCACCTGCCATTCTCGCCACCTCTACCTGATAAAAGTTGATCAACTGAGCTTTGCTTAAGTGGTTGAAACTTTTCTAGAATAACAAAAGTCGTGTATTCATAAACTAATTAGTTAAACTGACAAGTAACTAAAGTTTCACATATAAGATGTGTTGTCTTGTCATGACTCATGATAATTGAATGAAAAACTCTCTAGAACAAGAAATCAAAGTTGTAGATTCTTTGGATGAAATAAAAGTATTACAAAAGGATTTGATGCAGAATACATGTCTTTAAGTAAAGGATATATGTTGTGCATACAAAGAGGAAAGCATAAAGGGTGATAGAACTTATGCTCCACAAAAGGTTGATTGTATAGAGAGAAAAGCATCCATAAAATATTAACTACATGCTTTTGTTAAAAAAATAAAATAAAAAATCAATCTCTTTTCTACTACATGTAATCATCAACTGATATTTGTTTTTAGCATGTAAATCAGCAAGTTTTTCTCTTCATAGGCCTTGTTTATATACTATCAGAAAAAATAAAAATGTGACTAGGAGTCTTATCATTTTAGTATCTAGACTAGAAATCAAGATGAGACTAAGTATATAGATATAGAGGATGACAAGTAACTTTAGTCTATGGAACAACTCAATGGTTTTACAATTTTAGTTAAAAAAATAATCATTGTTATGCATTAATACGAATATACGATAACAGTAAAAGTACAGCACAGTAACACGTTCTTGTTTGGAAATGGTTAGTTGCAAATTACATGACTCTGTATTGGGGGTATTTCGCCTAACAAAAATGAAAATAAAATAAATTCGGTCTCATAAAAACAAAATCAAAACTCTAAATTACTTAGTGTGGTATATCTCCTCTGTCCGAAAAAGGGCTAATAGAAGCATCTTAACTTGAAAGCTTTGTGAAGGAGCTACATTATATGCACCCTTGATGTTAGTCTATAAAGTCACAAAACAACTGAAGTACCACAAGTTTCTTAACACACAACCACCACAATCACATTCCCACAAAGTATTACTACATTTTATGCTTATGGAAATACAGCACACTCTTGTCTTGTATTTCCTATTGGTCTTAACATTTGCTATAGGAGTCACACCATTATCCAGACGAGATTCAACAGATGCAAGTTTACTATGCATTAGTGAATGTGGCACATGCCCACTCATATGTTCCCCACCACCTGCACCTGTCGAGTCAAAGCCTCCACCTGTCAAATCAAAACCTCCACCTGTTGAGTCAAAGCCTCCACCATCCCCAAAATCCACTGATCCAGAGCCACCACCATATCTAACTCCCATATACCATGGGACACCACCACAATCTAGCTCAAAACCACCACCTACGCCTAAATCTAGCCCACAGACTAAGTCATGTCCACCACCTTCTTATATCGAAATGGGCAGCAATGCACCACCACCTCCCCCTAAACTAGTGGTGGTCCCTGCGACTCAGAATGACCCCATTGGACAAAAGAACTACTCGTTGCCGTATTATTATTTCTATGCCTCAAAGGGTGCTACTCTTTCTCATGAACTTTTAGGCTTCACTATTTATTTGTTCATATCTTTTCAGGTTGTTTTTCTTTTGACTGCGTGATCATCTACAATGACCAAGCTCGAGTTTTACATTTTGATTTGAAGAAAAAATGTATTCAGTTGTAATTATCTAGTTCATAGTGATTTATGCTCTCATTTCATATTAAGAGTTGGGTGGTTTTTGTTATACATACGTATTATATTACATGAGTAAATGATATTGGACTTACATTGATCTCATATGCAATGACATTTTCTTCATTTTATGCCCTTGTTAGTGTGGTTTAGTTGATCACTTTACATTGGAATATCAACGTGTACTTTCATCTTTGTACAAATATCATATATGAACCCAAAAGAATCCAACTTTCAAATTTTGTTTCATTATCATATGTTTTTGTTTGCACCGTTAACTTTTAACTAACGACCATTTGTAATTAACTCAAAAATATGTTTTTCTTATGTTTTCATATGTTTTCATACATTTTCATACGTTTCTATCTGTTTTTATACGTTTTCGCCCGTTTTCTTAAGTTTTTCTTCGTTTTTAAACGTTTTCTCCATTTTTATACGTCAATCTTATGTTTTCATATGTTTTTATATGCATTCTTATGTTTTCACACGTTTCTATCCATTTTCATACGTTTCTATCTGTTTTTAAAACCATATAAAATGGACGAAAACGTATAAAAAAGCTTGAAAACATATAAAATCGGACGAAAATGTTTAAAAACGAACAAAAACATAAGAAAGCGTATAAAAACAGACAAAACGATTGATAATGTATAAAAACGGACAAGAACGTCTAAAAACGAACAAAAACGTAAGAAAACGGGCGAAAACGTATAAAAACGGATAAAAACGTAAGAAAATGAATAAAAACGTAAGAAAATATATTTTTGAGTTAATTACAAACGGTCGTTAGTCGAAACGTATGATAATGAAACAAATGGGAAAATACGTTGCTATTACATGCCAAAAGGAAAACGGTGCAAAGAGTTGGATGAGTATTGTGGTATTTTTTTGTGTTCGTATATAATATTTGAACAAATAGGAAAGTATGTTGCTGTTACATGCCATTAACCCTTTTACATTCAAGTCAAAATATGTATTAAGTAGTTTGATCAGTTACATCCAATAAACACAGATTATTGTAATGTGTGTTGTTTATTAGAGTGGTTGGTAGCCTCGTGCCGTAAAACTAGGGTCGTAGCCAAAAGTGTTGCCATGTTAGCAAAACCCCCTATGGCACCACATTCTGGTCGTTACCCTTGGCACCAGAAAATGTCGTGCAATAGGATTATTTATTTATTTATTTATTTTTCATAAAATAAAACATACACAATATTAACTAAAATAAACTTCATTGAAAAAAAAAAGTTAACTTTGAATCACATCTTTCGGTCCAAGTCTCTAAAATGTTTGGCCTTGGATCAACGAACATATCTCTTAAATTAACTTCAAATCCTTCGTCTTCTGATATCATGTTATGTAACATTATACAACAATACATGATTCGTTCAATGCGTTGATTTCGTATAATTCCCTAACGACCTTGTAGGACTCCGAAATCTCGTTCAATATCTTTTCTAGAACTTTCTTTAACTCTTTTAAATTTCAACATTTTTTCATTTCTTGCAACAGTAAACGTTTTGACAAACACGGACCATGCTGGATAAATACCGTCGGCTAAATAGTAACCTTTCTAGTATGTATGTCCGTTTACTGCAAATGGACATTCCGGAGGCAAGTTCATCATCAAATAACGGGGAACCATATAACACATTAAGATCATTATTTGCCCCCGGAACCCCATAATATGCATGCCAAATCCATAATTTTTTATCCGCAATCACTTCAAACATAAGAGTTGGGTATTTATGATCACGTCTTTTGAATTGAGCTTGTAAGACCTTTGGAAAATTTCTCCAATCCCAGTGCATACAATCAATACTCTCGAGCATTCCCGGGAGTCCATGTTCTTTTTCTTGCAATGCATATATTTTTTCAACATCTATTGAAGTGGGCTTTCTTAAATACTTTTCAACGCATAAAATATGTATTCATTTAGTAAAGTGCTCTAAACATTGTCGTGAACAACGATCACCAATTTGCAAGTACTCATCAAACGCATCAGGCGCAGTGCCGTACGCCAGTTGGCGTATGGCGGATGTGCACTTCAAAAGTGGACTAATGCTTTTACGACCGACAACATCGTAACGTTGTCTAAAAAAATAAAAGTACTCGGAAAGAGGGTGAACATTATAACTTAAAATATCATTGAGTATTTATTAAAAAGTCTAGAACTCATATGATTCCTTCGCCTAAAATTCTCTTCAGGATATTTAGGAGGAGTCTCATTGTCGCCAAAATAGTCGTCGATTAAACATTGTTCTGCCTTTTCTTGTTCACGTGGTATGTATGTCCTCGTCCTCTTAGGACCCGATCCCGATCTCCCGGCTTCTTGATCACAAAAAGCTACGAATTGTTTATACGTCGCATAACCCCAAAGATATCACTCCCCGGTCAACTTGAAAATAAACAACATAATGGTCATAGGTGTAGGTGTTTTTGGGATTGTTTGGATCCATAATTGAAAGAAAGTTGAGTATTATTTAAGTTTAAATTAAATTGGAAGAGTGTATGAAAAATGGTAGAATAAAGAGGTATTTATAAGATTTTTAAGGGGTAAAAATTTGAAGAAAGCTGTTTTTTTAATGTTCATATTCAATAAAAAGATAAAAAGAAAAGAAAAAATAAGCTATGGCGTGGGCCGGTCACCATGGCGCGAGCAGCTATGGGAACACCCATGGTACCATGCGCCGTCATCATTTTTGGGTTGGTGGGATGGCACGAGCCTATGGCTCAAGCGTACCTCCCACTCTTAGTCATATTCACAAAAGAAAACCTTTAATCACGAAATAACAAATACACCATTCTTATATTATATTTTTGAAGGAACCAAATATTTTTTTTTTGTGAAGGTGAAAATTTAAATATATTCACAAAAAGTACAAAGTCTTAAACACTTCTCATGAACATTCCCACAAGAGCTTTAAAGACTTCAAGAGATATAATAAAATCTATACTGCACAAGAATAACATTCAAACTCAATACAACTAGAATACTCTACTATCTATACAACTAGCATTCAAACTCATTTATTCTTTGACTCTATTCAGTCCAACATTCCATTTCTTCTCCACTGTTTTTACTGCACTAGAATCCTTGACAAGAAAGCTCATCATCTTCAGTTTGATGGTATCTGTGATAATATGAATTAGTTTTGCCTCACCTCTCTTTACCTTTCTAAACAATCTATCATTAATCTCCTGCCATACAAAATATACCGCAGCTCCACATACCGAACTCTTCACTATACTCCATTTGTTTTTGCAAGCCGGTAATTTGGAAAATTCCATAACGATACTGCTCTAATTATGTGCAGACTTCCTATTTAGTAACTCATGCATAGCTTTCCATACCCTAGCAGCTAGAATACTGACATTGAAAGAAATAAATGCTCATGTGAGTTATTACACTGTCCACATAATGCACATTTCAAAACTTCACTTGGCTTCCATTTCAAAATTTTATCTTGAGTCAGCAATCTTTCTTGAACAGCCATCCAAAGTACAAAAGAGTGCCTTAGGATACATTGTGCAAACCACCATAGACTTCCAAACAACCTTTTAATCAGCAATACTCATATCCGTCCATACAATTCTCACAGAAAAACTTGTTTGCTTGCCTGTATTTGTCACATATATTCTTTAGTGTAGTATCTAAGTTTGGTACAAGGATATTATTCAAGACTGGATATTTGTTAAACCATTAGTACGCCATTTCCAAACACCATTTTCAATCACCTCTGCAACGGTAATAGTATTTGACAATCTAGCATCATATATATCCCTTGTTGGTGCAAATGATGGCTAAGATATCCTTTTTGTTTTAATGATGACAAATATATATTAGAAATCACTTAAAATCGCTAACGATAGCATAAAACCGAAAACACACATAACACCCGCTCTGACACTCCAGGCTGGTGCATTGGAGCGCCAATCTCAGCGCGCCAGATGCTGGTGTCGGGTGCTCGGTATTTCAAACGTCGACATTCCGTTTACCCTACAAAATTTGGTCTTTTAATTTAGGTTCATACATGATATATAAGATTTTTTGTAAACTCGCAACAAGATTAAGACTTAGAGAGATGACCAAAATACCTCCTCCAGTTTTACAAAATGCTAACTCAAAAACGTTTTCTGAAAAAATCATTAGCTAACTGAAAATGCTTGATCAAACCTAGGAGCAGTGGCGGATCCAGGAATCCGAAGTAGGGTATGCACAATTTTTAATGAAGTTATGTATTAAAAAATAGGATTTGGTTTTCGGGTCGGGTTTTTTGGAATTTGGATTCGGCGTGATTGTTTAGTTTTCGTGGATTTGAGATACTTTGTAAATTTTAGGTTATTCCAAATTAAATTGGTAAACGCACGAAACACATAATCTCTTATTTATTAAATCTTATAACCATAAATTTTAATAATATATAAAGACAAAAATCTTAAATAAGACTATCTAGTTTGGGCCTTTGTGGATAGAAACTGAGTGGGCCCAAAGTATTATGGCAAAGGTTTACATCACAATTGGGCTACATAAAAACATAGAATCCTTAATTATTGTAGATCTAAACGTTTCATTGCTTCTTCTTCCTTCAAACTATTTATGCCATTCCCAAAGTTACCAGGATTTTTTTTTCCTTTCCGAACATAGCTAAGTTAAATGTAGGTATGCACTCATAATTTATCTCTATTTTATAGGGTATGCACTCATAAATTTTAAGTGTATTTTGTTGTTACTTTGAAAAAAACCGTATTTTTTTACACTACTAAGAATTTATACAGGGTGTGCATGTGCATACCCTGTGTACATGTTGGATCCGCCCCTGCCTAGGAGATTCATGTTTTCGCAAAGCCTTTGAATGGTTACAATCTTTACACTTGACTTAACTAATCAAGTAACGGGTTTACTCCCTTATTGGTCGTACAAGTTAAGGTCACTTTGCGTAAAAGCAATTTTCTCTTATGGGTCAATGCTTTACTTAAGCTTGCAAGGCACTTAACTTAGTTACACCAATATGATTAGTTAACTTGCCTAATTGTGGACTAATGAGGATTATGACATTCGAATTTTGAATTTGAACTTTCAAAATTTGAATTTTGAATCTCTTTTAAATACTTGCCTTGTTCTACACTCGAACTCTTGCACACTCTTTCTCCTCCTCACCTTTCCACCATGCTTTGCCTCCTACACCACAAGCAAAGGATCCTCATGACCTTCTTTATCTCATATTCACAAGCAAAGACACCTTTCACCTTGCTTGTCTCCCAAACAACAAACAAAGGCTCCCTTTTGTCTTTTCAAGCCATCACAATCCCTTAAAACATTCTCCTTGGTCCCCAAGCTACCACTTCTCCTCACATAATATTCTTCCACAATTTGAATTTAAAATTCAAACACACCTTGTCTCCCAAGAGCATAGGCTCCTCCAACCTTCTTTTGTCTCCTCATCCACAACATATGTTCATCCACATTCCATTGTCTTCACCATTACTTCTCCAATACTCCACCCTCTTACACACTCAAAAAAACTAGTATTTTGAATGTGAATTTCAAATTAGGAGGAAAGTTATTATACAAACCTTGGGGAACACTCAAAGATAAACCCCATGTCCATTGGCTCTTTTCTTTCTCACACAAAATGGACTTAAACCCTAACTATCTCTTAAACACTTCACTAAATGTTTTTAATTCTCTCTAAACCTTGGATATTGAGTTGGTTGACCTAATTGTTGGAATTATTATATCATGACAATCATATAAAATAAACCAAACACATCAAGTGAGCATAGTGGAAGCAATTATAACAAGATCATATAACATGTAATTAATTAATCAATATTAAATAGTAAACGTACCTTTGTGATTCTAGTCCGAACAAGAATCAATTGCAATCTTCAAATCAAGAACCCTAATTAGGGTTTATGTGGATTATAAGAATTACCCCTTACCTCTTTTGTAATTCAATCCAAGAATCAAACAATAGTGTGTTTGAATCACGTTCTTGTACACACGTACTAATTCAAGAAAAAGTTTATGCAAGTAAATTAAACACAAAACTTAGTTTGATCAATAAAATCAAATCCCTTATGGGATTGTTTGATGGATCGATTATGAGACAAAGAGAAGGAGAGAAAACACCAAGATGTGTGTGTACAAGTTATGAGAAACAATGAATCTTGGGTTTGTATTTATACTAATGAATACTTGGAGCTCAAGGCAATAAGGAGGTGGAACCTCCTTATGGCCGATCGGTCATGGATCCCTCAAGGGGTTTTCGGAACCTTCTCTTGTTTCCAATTATTCGTAAGTATTACTTTCCTAATCTTCGTTAATAGGTCATTAGTCATTTATCATTAAATACTAATTACTATTACTAGTTTTGTGTTTATTAATAATTACTTATAAAATTTATAAATAATTATTTCTTTTTCTCTTCATACGTATTGTGTGTAATCCCGTGATCTCGAGTTCGATCCTAACATACGACTACTAAAATAATGTCCATAATCTAACAGCTCCCACTTGGACATATTTTAATAGTGTAATCACATCGGTTAGCGTCTTGCAACACTCCGATGCCTCTAGTACGATCTCGAGTATGGCTCCTGGAAAAACCTTTTAATGATTTCTCATTATTATTATCCTTTTGTTTCTAATACCATGTTAATAAGGATATGGATTAAAATCATTCCTTAATTAACCATTCTGTTTCTCGTTGTTTGTGATTGATCATGATTACCAAATCTTCTGAACATATTAAGGGGAGATTTTGGGCGTGGCCACACATACATCTTACCAACTCTACGAGGGGCCCAGCAGTATTAAACTCCAAAAATAAATTTGAAGGAACAAATTCTATCTTGAATACAAGCAAAACCCACAAACTTTGTAACATTTCTGAAAACAACCCTTATGACTACCAGTTACGTATAGCGTTAAGTTGTTCCACAAAAATGTACTACATTCATGACACTTATCTTGCATCTCAAGTATGAGGATAACTTCCCATGATTTACTCAATAACAAAATCCATAAAGTAACATCATGTAGTTGGGATAAGTCCTATATTCGGTATCATTGAATATCATCTGAAATGGCATGACTACGCATCAATATACTTAAGTATATTATACCAACCTTCATATTTGTCTTGATTTGATAATATTCCCATATTATTAACTGACAACGGACAATTTTAGAATAACATTTATTCATGGATTAAACATACAAATATAGGATACAATATATTATAAATTAAACATACCATGTATTTAGATTTATAATAATTGTTTAACATCCCTTATCCAAATACTAAATAGATCAATGCATGAAAATCTTGTTGATGAATTATGTCTCAAGTAATGACATTCCTACTTGTTGACAAAACATAAATCATCCAACTTTGATCTATCGGAATTTTAAGAATACTTATTTCAAGAATTCAACTAGTGAAGTTCTTGTATGTGCATACTCAACTATTTTGACAATGCCATATAATATTTCATAAAATGTGTGACATCCTTAACCACAAATTTATGATAATCAAACTCCCAAACATTTTAAAGTTTAAAGTATTCTTATTCTTTTAATGTATAATGCAACTATGCTTTTAGTAAGCATAACTAGTATTGAGTGTCATCCCAATTTCATTAGCATCATCGTATGCAACAACAATATGCTATTAAAACTTCCGTAAACCATAATATCTATTGTGTAATGTTTGATGCCCTTCAAACTTTCAAGTTTGTTGGCTATGACAATTTTCACAACAATTAAAAAATTGTTCATCTATAGAATTTCGAAGCTGTTCCAGATTTAGGATGTAATTCTATAATCAAACATATTCTTTTTAGAATATTACACAAGTTATCTAATAACTTTTAATTAGATATTAATATTGCCAAATCATCTTATAATCAAGCATGATACAACAAAACATGATGTACATGAAAAATCTTTGAGTCATACTTAGATTTTATTCATCTCATACATATCTATTTAGACTTTCTAAATAATACATCATGTCATATTAGATTTATTTACCACACATGTTTCAACAATAACATTCATTCCAAGGTTATATGTCTTATTTCCTAAATCTTACAAGTAAAGTTTCATTCCATTCTAAGACTTAAAATTTACTTATAAGGAATATTACTTTTTATATGTTCTACAACATATATGATTTAAGAAATTAAACATAATACTCCCACTAGCTTTTAGGAATACTTAGAAATTATCTTATTTCAATTATAAACCAAACATGGATTTAATAATTAAACATAAAATAATCTTCTAGATGCATGCATTTATCCATCCATGGATTATAGCACTTTGTACACTTCCAAAGATTTATTTGAATTCATAAACTCCTTTTGATTACTTATCGTCCTCGCTCAAGTAATCACTCAAGAAAGAGTTTTGATATTCTATTGTCAATTTCATAAATATGACAATTATAATCTTTATATGTATTTAATGTATTTAGAAAAGAATATTCAATCACAGTTAATCGCTTAAATGTGATTAATAATCTTATCATAACACATGCATTAAATACGTGCATAATATTTTCCATATGATTTCTATACAAAGATTTAAACCACAAAGGTTACCTTATCTTTGAAGAAACTCATCTTCATTTTCTAGTCAACCTATTAAGATAAACCAAGTTTCTAAAATTGATTATCTTTATGAACAGCATCTTAATCATTCATATCATGTATACTTTACCCAATTTCATATTTGGTAATGTATCGTAATGATTATCAGGTTTACAATAATCCTGTAAATCATAGCCCTCAACATATTAATCAAATATCTGAGATATATTACTATTCTATGAATGATAATTCCATCATCTTGAGATTTAACATTTAAATGTCAAACTTTATTATCATCTTGAGATTTAACATTCAAATGTCAAACTTCATCATGATATTTCCTAGTGTATTTTAGAAGATTATGTATCTTGTAATTTTATCTTTTAAAGATCAAACCTTCCACTTGCTTCTAGCAATTTAAAGACTATCTTTAAATACTTAGCAAATTAAGCAATAATACAATATTCTCTTTTGGGATATTACAAATACATATTGACAGTTCCTAACTTTATTTTGTTAATAACTTCTTCATAAGCAGTTAAACAAATTTGGAACTTCAATTTAAGACTTAATGTGATTCATCACATTCATCACATTCCATCATATGATAATGTCTTATTAATCTTCTTATGTTGGAGTTTTATTAAATATGTCCAAGTCATACTCAACATTCTAACCTTGAAAACTTTTGGAAGAAAAGAAGTCATAGTTATCTTTAATCAAACAATATAACAAGAGTTTGATTTTCCTAACTGAACATACCTTAAACATTTGATATTTCATTAGTATCAATATTGCAAGATAATCTAACAATATTTATGATAACCATATTCGTTTTGACTTGTCTATTTACCAACTAATTCAGTTTAATGGTATAATATTTTTTTAAGCCAATTACATGCTTTATAACACAAGTACTTTTTACAAAGTCACTTCATGTTCATGTCTTTAACATAAACTGTTATAACCCCACTATACGTTATAAGTCATTTAGCAATTTAATAACTTTATGTATATGTCTTAATTAAAAAACATAACAAGATAACGTCTTACTTTATTATAAGTCTTGTAACAATTAAAAGACTTTATGTTTATATCTTTACAATGAAACATAAACATGTTTAACTAAAGTAATTATGAACACCATCTCTTGGTTTCAATAGTAATTTCAAGTTAATTTATTACTTCATAATAATGTAAATAACATTATTTCTTCATTTATTTATGTCATTCAAAGAACATATAAATATTTAGATTGAAGTAGCATTAGATTACTTAATTAATTTATGTCATTCCTTGAATTCATAAATATACTAATTAAAGTAGTCTTGATATCATATTGACACATGTTCTAATAAGTATCTAATTTAGAAACTGCAAATTCTCATAGTTCAATTACATCAGTTGATCTGCTAGTAATGAAAATATGAAATTTACCTTGTTGTTGCAATCTAGTTAAGCTCTCACATAACATAAATTGTAACACCAAGTGTTTCTTGAATTAGCTTAGTATAATTCATATTAGAACATTATTCTAATTTAGAAACTGCAAATTCTCATAGTTCAATTACATCAGTTGATCTGCTAGTAATGAAATATGAAATTCACCTTGTTGTTGCAATCTAGCTAAGCTCTCACATAACATAAATTGTAACACCAAGTGTTTCTAGAATTAATATTAGAACATTATTCTCTTACCTTGTAGTCAAGAAAATCCATTAAATCATATCTTTATGAGTTGTTTCTTGCACACATTAAAGATAACATTTCTCCCACTTGTGCATGGAACAACCTCATATAGTTGATAAACAACATGCTATGCATTTGTTTATGTGTTCAATATGATTGTGTCATAGATTTTAGCATAACAAGTATATGTAAAACAACAATGTCTAGTAAGGAAACGTACAAGACTATCCTTAAAAGTATGAGTGTCTACACATGGAAAGTAATTATCTTTGGCTACCAAGATGTCAAAGCTTGTAACTCCCACTGAATTAAAGATCATTACGATAATTCCTTATTCAGTGATAAGTACACAATACTCCCACTGAATTTGACAACATTATAAATGTTTCATATCCAGTAAAAGAAAATAGTGTGCTTTTAACTTTCCTACACATTTAAATGTCCATACGTAACAATTACTTATGCATTAAAAAGTGTATTCTACTACGTAAATGATGGACTATCCACCAAATGCTATTAACTTGAAAAACTGGGCATGCAATTTCTTCCTTAATAGGTCTACCATCCTTCAATGTATGTAGTACCTCTTAAAATAGTCAAAACAACTAGTTTGTCTTTAAACATTTTGCAGTAATTAGTCTAGCTTCTAATTATAATAACTCATAAAATGTCATACATAATTTTCTGTTAACCAAATATCATATTTGTTACTAAGAATTTGATCACCGAAGGAGGATGATAAAATCCTTATGAAAAATGTATGCAATTTCCTTAACCATTAAAAATTTGCTATGAGTTATATTAGAATTTAGACATATCTAATATTCCTATTATCCTTTCTCATTCATGAAAAGGAATAGGATTGTGTCTCACTCTTCCTTCATAGAAAGGAGACTTCTTTTGTCTTTCAAGTAAATATTTATTAATCAAACATTTGTTTGAAAACAGAACTAGATCAATTTACCAAAGCCCAAAGTGCGTTTACGGTTTGAACGTTGCATTAATACATTAAAACGAATTACAAAATTCAATTTCAGTATTTTCGATAATTAGATCTTTAAGAAAATAAAATACCCATTGGTAAATATTCATATAAACCATAGTATTTTCTTAAAGCTAGGATCCTAATTGACATAGTACCATTACATCAGTTGATTTGCTAGTAATGATAGTATTCAACAAGGTAATTGTCTTACAATAATTGCCAATATCATATTGCAATTCCTAGATTTATGGGATTTACAATCACAAAACTTTTGTAATGTAAGCATGTTTGATCCCCATCTTAATGCCTTGAGTCCAAGATCTCACTTCCTACTCAATTTAAGTCTTCTAACTTAAAAACTATAAACTCACAAATCCATCACATCAGTTGATCTGCTAGCAATGAATTCATGAAATTTACCTCTCTATTGCAATCTTGCCAAGTTCTCACATGACGTAAATTACAACTTCAAGTGTTTTTAATTAGATGGCATTCGACTTAATTTTATAAGGGTATTAATATTTTGATGTGATCAAAATAATGTATGAAGAAGCATGCATACAACTTCATAATATTGGTTTTACAAAACATTTTTATTACCAATTTGCTTAAGAATAAAATAACAAAGTTTTGATTGAGGTATCGGGTTCACCAATTAAAGAATTACCATCAATTATCGTCCACTATATCGTACTTTTGCATAAGTCCGAAAGCTTAGTGTTTCGGATAATCATTGTGGAATTGTGGTTAATTCACCCTTAAGATGACAGTGTACATGTAATGGTTGTTCGGTAAGTCTAATTTACACACAAACGAGCGTTAAGACAGAATGTTGTTTCTCTAAGGCCACAATTTAATGCGAAGCCATCCTTATACCCATCTTATAGTGTGTAAACTTCGGTCAGGCCTAGTTAACCATTACGTACAAAAACATTAATCAACCAATTCTTTGAAATTTAAACTCTTAAAAACTAAAACAATTTCGCCATTATTTAGTCCATACTATTTTTCTATTCAAAAATTACCCTTTTCGTTTATAAACATGTCTAACACAATTAATAAACAAAAACAAGTAATGTACAATAAAAAATAAAACAACTAAATAAACAAATATACATAATCATAACAATTAAATATGTATAAAACATGTAGCCACATGCAAATCTTATTCAATAGTCCTATTAATAATCAAATCTAGGTGTACAACGTATTAATTCAATTAAGGCTTTCTTCTTCTAGGAAAAAGAGCCACATACATCGATAAATCGATTGCGTAAGCCAAAATTAAATAAATACCACATAACACATAATTGATTACTTAATATTGGAGTCTTCCCCAATTCGACATCTATTAATAAATTTACATGTTCCGATATAACTTAACCATTAATACATATAAACAATTTAAACCATTTAAATTATAACACAATATAAAAATCCATGTAAATATGCACCTTTTCATGGATTTAGCTTAACAATTAACATATTGCACCAAGATCGTTTACTAAAACGCATAACAATTACATGACATCCTAGGGTTTCTAATCATATTAAAAAAAATCAAAAGCCAAAACTCTAAAACCCTTTAAGGTCTAATCGACCCATAAAAAAATTAGGGTTAGGAATCTAAAAACCCTAAAAACACGCAACTAAACGAATCAAGATTCAATTTTTATGCGTTTCGATAATTAATTACACATTATAACGGCTCTAGATGCCACTGTTGGAATTATTATATCATGACAATCATATAAAATAAACCAAACACATCAAGTGAGCATAGCGGAAGCAATTATAACAAGATCATATAACATGTAATTAATTAATCAATATTAAATAGTAAACGTACCTTTGTGATTCTAGCCCGAACAAGAATCAATTGCAATCTTCAAATCAAGAACCCTAATTAGGGTTTATGTGGATTATAAGAATTACCCCTTACCTCTTTTGTAATTCAATCCAAGAATCAAACAATAGTGTGTTTGAATCACGTTCTTGTATACACGTACTAATTCAAGAAAAAGTTTATGCAAGTAAATTAAACACAAAACTTAGTTTGATCAATAAAATCAAATCCCTTATGGGATTGTTTGATGGATCGATTATGAGACAAAGAGAAGGAGAGAAAACACCAAGATGTGTGTGTACAAGTTATGAGAAACAATGAATCTTGGGTTTGTATTTATACTAATGAATACTTGGAGCTCAAGGCAATAAGGAGGTGGAACCTCCTTATGGCCGATCGGTCATGGATCCCTCAAGGGGTTTCCGGAACCTTCTCTTGTTTCTAATTATTCATAAGTATTACTTTCCTAATCTTCGTTAATAGGTCATTAGTCATTTATCATTAAATACTAATTACTATGACTAGTTTTGTGTTTATTAATAATTACTTATAACATTTATAAATAATTATTTCTTTTTCTCTTCATACGTATTGTGTGCAATCCCGTGATCTCGAGTTCGATCCTAACATACGACTACTAAAATAATGTCCATACTCTAACACTAATCCCTTTTGGAATGAACTTGAGAAGGCTAAATGTGAAGTGCACTTGAGGGTTTAACAAGAGTTGGCTACTTATAAACAAGCCAAGAGGGGACAGCCGTTGGGGCGCTAGCTTTGGTGCATCGGTGCAGCATCTTGGCGCGCTGTGGAATGTTGTACCCCTTGGCTTGTCTATAAATAGCCACCTCTTGTCAAGTTGTTACCTCATCTCTTGCCATTCATTTCTCCCCTCTATTTTCTTTTCTTTAATCCCTAAGTATTTCAATCTTCTTGTGTCTAAACATCTTCTTATGATCACATTGAAAGATCACTTCTTCGCAAGAGAAGAACCACAAAAACCTAAATCCACTCTTGTGTGTTGTGTCGAGAGTCTTTGATCTTCTTCTCTCTTCTATTAGGTTGAGTCCTTAGGCTAGGTTAGGTTGTTTCAAGCAATTACAACTCTCATATTCATTTGTAAAATCTTATCCGGTTTGTGGTTAAGTAAACGGACCTTGGCAGTCAAGTCTAGATTGTGTGAAGGTCTAGTTTGGGGTTTGTTGCTTCCTTGGGAGGAATTCTTTGTGGTCTTAGTGGTTAGGACGAATCACGAGATTCTTGTGGGTGGTTCCGAGGGTGGAACTCCGTTGGGTAGTGTAGGGTTATGGTGGTTCCTGCATGGCTAACCAAACATGCAGCAACGGAAGTAAACACATATTTGGGCATGCAGCTTGACAAACCCTAACTAGCAATATCTTTCATAATTAGTGATATAACCTAACCCTAAACACGTATGAAGGCTATTTATAGAATACTTACTTGTTTTCTGTAGTTGTGTAAGCTTTTGAATAAGTCTGATGCATGGATCTGCCTTATTGTTTCTTGATCAACCAGTATAGGGTTTCGGGGGGAAAACCACTCTTTTGGTTGCGTCAGGTATCCACCGATATTACGTAGGTAGAACTAGGGCTCGAACCTACGCAAGTTAAGGGAGATACAAACTCGGGTAAACTAATCGACTAAAAGTCAATTAGTATAGTCGACTTTTAGTTGACTTTGGAATTCGGTCCAAAGGGTAAAACCCTTCCTTGGAACCTATCAACTAGAGGAGGAGGGGAGAGGATTTTAGGGATTGTGTGTTAGTTATGAGGATCCCTAGAAGTCCCTTTGTATTTATAGGATAAAAGGAAAGATTCTAGATCCCTAATACTTGCACAACAGGTATTCTAGTTTGACAAAAAGTCAAACTAATCCCACCCATAGGGATTAGGTTTTGTTGTTTATTAACCCTTAATGTTTATCCCGGATAAATATAAAGCTTCAGGTACCGTTTAACCCTTTAATGAAAAATAATGTTATATTTTTATTTCCTCATTTACTCTCATTTTATTTCGTTATCTTGTTTCTTATTTCCGCTTGCCTGTTTTGTTTAGTGTGCACCGGTGTGACCCTTCGGCATTTCTTTGAAGGCAAGTGTGAAAGCTTGTTGTGTGATTTACACTTAATAATTTCAGAATCCCATTTGTGCAAACACAATAACGCAGGAACCTTTCATTGTACCAAGAGGTCGCGAGCAAGACATTGCAAAACTTCACTCACAGAACCGATTTACTACCCAAGTAGTGATAACTCCTGACATTAGCTATGCTCAACTAAGTCTGACTCAAACTCCACCAAGCTGAGTCCGGGTATGTGACTATATCCCTTTGCATTTCATCGATACTTTTAGAATGTACCAAGCATGGATATCTTAAACTCGTAATACTTTTGTCCTTTCTTTTTCTCGATTTACCTCCCATAGTGTCCCAAACACTTTTGTCGTACAACTGTACTTTCCACAAATCATATCACACATGGGCCCAGAAAAATATCCTTATCTCCAGTCTATTTCAACTTGGAGCTGCAAATTGCCATCTCGGCCAATAAGTCATTCTCCCTTGCTTCCCATTGAACTTGTTGCTAGCACACAATGATACGGTTTTACACTATAGCTGGAAACTAGATATAATCCCGGTGAAAAATAAAGTTAAATGACCTAACTCCTTAGGTTATTAGGATAGTTCATCACGATTAGAGAACGCCTAACTATGATCTGTAGTCGATTCTCGATCATGGTCACGTCCAACATTTTTCGCGCAAATGCATGTGAAATTCATCAGTTCGCTGAATGTTTCTTATTTTACAATAGTTGTCAGCATTATCTTGGTATCTATCCATGATAATCAGCTAAGGACTCCTTTAGAATAAAATGTCTTTTATTCATGGATTCATAATATACTAATTAGAACCTTAGTAATGACTCGTCGATTTGCACCAGTTTGCGACATTACCTTGATCGCTGGCGATTGATTTAGCTCGTACCAGGAAGTGATGGGAGTAAATAATCACTATTATTTAAACCTTCTTGACGGTCCTCCCAGAGAACCACTGAGCCTCACTACTCAATCCTTTATATATTGTCTTACTACTTCTCTATTTTATGATTGACATTCTTCCAAAAAACACAGTGCTTTTATTCAAATTGCGCTTTAATCCGGACATAATACTAAACTTATCCAAGGTTTTGTTAATCACTTTAATATAATTTATATCTCCATTGCAGAATACCATTAAGTCATCATCAAAGCAAATATAAGTAATCTTCAATCTTTTACATCCAAAATGGTATTTAAATTGGATTGATTATCTTATGTTCTTCTTCATGGGTAGAGTTAAAACCTCCTACTAAGGTAAATAGATAGAGAGATACTAGATCTCCTTGTCTTAGACCTCTGCCACCACAAAAGTGTCCTACCTTTCACCATTCACACTGAACGAACTAAATATATTCAAGTCACAAAAATAAGTTACTATTTGTAAATAGGTAAATGGAGAAGGATCTCTTTTCTCCTGTCATCGCATGATTTTATCTCAAAGCTTGAAACCTGATCGAATTTGAGATAACTATCATTGAGATGATTAAAAGTAGGTTATTATTTGTGTTACATTTTAATTCGCTAAATTCAAGCCCATGCACCTAATGATATGTTAACCCATGAGCTGTCCAGCCCAATAGATGGCCCATTAGTACAGCTTCTCTTTGTGAAACAGTTATTTATCCATGTTTTTATCTCGGATATGTTTATTAGAAACCAATAAATGGAACTAGTTTAGACACAAAAGGCACGACTTTGCTTATGGTATTATGAATTGAGTAAGAGCTCTCACAATGAAGTTCTCTTATGCATCTACAATCGATAACTTTCTTATTACATACTAATCTGGATTGATCAAGGTTAGTTAAGCAACATCACTCGTATTAGCTCCTTGTTTTGTACTTCTCTGCTGGTGACTACAAGATCGATCAAGTATATGTACAGGAATTTCTTGCAATATCCATGTACTAACTCCATGAATACAAGTTCAAGAATTGAAAATAGAATAAATTATCCTATCGACCACCAAATTATATGCACAATTATCTTTTTCTTTTCTGGCAAGGGTGTGCCGTTTCAGAAGGGACAGAAATTGCAACTTTGATATATGTCCATGGATATTCTTCGTATTAAATCTTGTTATAAGTTATTAGATAACGTTTGATGCCACATATAGCGCACATAGGAACTTGTAGGTACTAATATAATCTACATTAAGTTTTGAGATAACATGATCTTTTGGAACTAGTTTACTTTAGTCGGAATTTTTTGAAACTAACAGTAAAAATCTTTATAATATGTCAAAAAGTTGTGTTTTGTTTGGATTTCATGCAGTGGAAAACACATGGGATTAATTTATTATCAATTGCGCCTTGCAGTTTCTGACTTAAAACATATTTATTGAATTAAAAGGATTTCAATTAAGACTGCATTATAATACTGATATAAACCTAATTAAAAACCAACCAGATCTAATATTTGGCTGTCTATCCACATTCTTGACATTACATTATGCATATGTGAGAAAGGTCTAAATCATCTGGAACAGATTTTGGTTTCCTGGAAATATCACAGTTCACACTTCAGCTTTGTTTTGGTGGTTCTCCTTTTGTTTTGTTTCAATGGAGATAGCTTCTTGCGGGTTCCTCTATTGTATGCTGAAGTTTGAAGAAATAAATGAATGAAATGAATAGATCAGCATACAAATACCTCTCCTCTTGATCTCTACAAAGTGGAGAACACACATCATCACACTCAAGACAAAGAGACCCTATTCAGTAATTAAGTGATGTAAATCAATTTTTTTTCCTTTCTCTAATTTACCACTTTTAACGCATAGCGAATATAAGAAAAACAATAAGAGCCAAATAAGAAATAAAGATATAAAGATAGGTCAGTATATATGGTTCTTCATAGATTATAATTTCTTTATTTTTTATAAAATGATTCTCTTTGACATTTTGTAGAAAGGGATGACCCTTTTTAAGTGGAATTCTGATGAGTATAGATTTGTGGGACTATCTAATGTATATTAATCCTGGATCATGCATTCATGGGGACAACTTCAAAGAAAGAAAAGATTACAATGAATGAGTATTTAACCAATAAACTAGTGACACTTTTTGAAGATTTAATCAACACCATATGCATAACTTCAGACCAAAATTAACGGATAAGGTTTGCTAAACCAGCGCAGGTAACATAAACAAGTAAATCAAAATTATATTCCAAGCGATCAAATAACTACCGATCGATTAGTAGATAAAATCTTTTGAAAAGATGAAATAGCCCTAATTTACAGAAAAGTTCAAGAAACAATGTAAAACTATTCTTCAGCTCTTGTTACCCCATTTAGGGTTTTCCCTTGTAGAAAACATTGGAGTTGAGTTGTATAAGGTTTTTATTTTTTATCTTGTTCTCTTTTTGAGATCCTTTTTCTATAGGCAATAAAACCTTGAATCACAACCCTCTTCCAAATTTACACAGACAGTAACTCTTATGTCTATTAAAAAGAAGACACTAAAGTCTTGATTCACCGTTACTAACCTGAAAAAAGATCATATCCATTTTTCTGCAAGCATATAAGATACTTAGTCTACACACCTCACACAACGTACCAGATCGACACCACACAGAGTCCTATTAGAGCAAGAGAGATAAGAGTGGTTGGTGACAGATAGAGAGTGAGCACACATAGCTTCAAGCATATGAATCCTTGTATACACTATCTCCATCTATTCATCTAATATCATGCAAGAAAAGCCCATCTGTGCTCACTCTCTTCTGTCACTACTACTTCCCTTACACTCTTACCCTTAATTCACAAGACAACTATGAACAGCAAGAAGATAACAATTCATATACACATAAATAACGAGATAGAGAGACTTTACGGTGACAGATATTGAGAACATGTATGATAGAGTTTCAATTATACCTGCAACTTGCAAAAAGACCATATCTACTTTTCTGCAAAAATATGTAAATAACTACTCTACAAATATCACAAGGAATCATATTAGAGCATGAGAAATAAGAGTGGTTGGTGACAGATAGAGAGTGAGCACACATAGCTTCAAGCATATGAATCCTTGTATACACTATCTCCATTTATTCATCTAATATCATGCAAGAAAAGCCCATCTGTGCTCACTCTCTTCTGTCACCACTCCTTCTCTTACACTCGTACCTTGACTGATCACGACTACAACGATTAACAACACACATATGCATAAATAAAGAGAGATAGATAGGGGGTGACAGATAGAGGGTGAGCACACATAGCTTCAAGCATATGTGAAACTATATTATTTGCAGGAAAGACCATGTGTGCTCACTCTCTTCTGTCACCACCCTTTACCTTTTCATCTTCACCCAATTTATAAAGGCATGATATATGCACAAGAAGTAACATATATGGATCTAATGTTTATGCTAGCTATATTTAGCAAGACATAATTAGAAAGCGCTAATATGTAGACAGCTTTCCTCAATAAGGTAAAGCATCATATTTTGTTTGTGGTACTACTGTTCCATAACACTAGAACACAAACTACAGTATGAATTGATGTGTGAGTAAGAAGTGGAGGTATGTCATCCCTTATATAGACTCACAAAGGCACTTTCCTTGTCCCTTGGAATAAATGTGCCTTATCTTTATCATTTCCCACTATTACTAGTTTTTAAAAAGTGTGACTGTTAATGTGTGAGAGAGTAGTTACCAATGCTTTCTAACAACAAACTCATTAACTCAATTACTGTTACCAATGCTTTCTTGTAATTCTAAATTTGTAACCATCCAAGACAGAACTCACCCTTTCCTAGTTGATCCTTTTCCATGACTTCTCACCATCTGATCTCTATCTATGCTGGTCTTCGTTATTAAATGGACCTCTGAACAATTCTTACACATCATACATACAAGTTGCATCGCAAGAGATAATTTTTCAATTTCTAGAATTGGTCTTTTTCTTTTTTTGGGATAGTTGTGATTGAAATGTCTGTTAGACATAAATTTGTATCTTGCTACATAGCAAGATCTAAAACTTCTGTTAGACATATGTTTTCACATAGTCTGTTAAATATAGTAATGTAAAACCCTAAAAAGTTTCTGTACTTTTGTTTATAGTAAAAGTAGAACATGTTTTTTTATCATAAAACATAAGGTATATAATCGATCTGCTCGCTATTTTAATGTATACAGTAACATTAGAGAACATTTACATTGAAAGAGAACTAAAACAGTTTTATAAAAAACGTGCTTATGAAAACATGGATACGTTTTGGGAAGTGTTCGTAACCAACTTCTAGAAGAAATTTGTTTGGGATGGCGTCAAATATGGCTCGACAAAGTTGTGTCAAGCTCTATTTCAACCACACAGTGAGAAATTCGATAAGTGCAACATTCTAGATTTGATTGAAAATAAGTGGATGCAAACTCTACAGGCCAGTATTTAAAACAATCAGTGTCAATGATTGCTAGAAAGTTAGTATCTCGAATGTGCAAGGAACTTTGCTGGATAAATGTACAGTAGTGGCAAGCTAATTTCTTACAATCATCATTCCTTTAATGCTACATCCACAAAATGTTTACAAAATGATATCCACACATGGCAACTAAATATATGTGAAGAAGGATAAGAAAAAAGAAAGAGAAATTATGATGCAATATGATTGTACCACTACACTTGACAAATCATTATGTGAGTAATTTTGTAAATTTTTTGTGAGCATTCTCTTCCTTTATAAATCAGAGACAATTCTTAATGCTGCCCTTATTATTATTGAACTGATTGACGAGATTGTTTGAAGAATAACAGGCAGTAAGTAAAAGCTAGCTATAATGTTTGTTATCAGGATCTTTTAAAGTGAAATGGTTGATTCAAATGCTTCTTTTTAGAATGTTAAGCTTCTTTTTGAGTTACATTCTGTAACTTTACCAATAAATTCAACCACTACCGTTCAAAAAAAGTAAGTGCAAGCTAGCTTCAAAGAAAAGACGTAAAATGGTTTGCCACAGTGAACTGGAATTTATATTCGACATGCTACACTGTGAAAGGTGTGGCTGGGATGAAATATCGCATCGATCAGGTTCACTGAACCCAATATTCAAAATAAGGCCGGGAAGTGTGTGTTAGCTATTTAGCTCCTTCTAACAAAACAGAAACCACGACGTAAACACATTTAGATGGATTTAATTTGTACGTTTACATCAATTTTTTAAAGCCATGAAAACTAGTATATTAATGTTAAGCTAGAATACGACCCAAAGAAGAATACAATGAGTGAGTTAGTAACTAGATAAAAACTATCCAAAACTCATTCTTAAAACAAACATCATGGTTTTCCCTACAACTTAGAAAGTGAAAACCAATTTTTGTTCGAGTGTCATCATACAAAATGAAAATACTATTTCAGACGTAATATCTGTTTTTCAGACATAATCTCAAATCAACTTTATTTTGTAAACAATTCTTTATAAATATACTAGCAGGGTCATGCAATGTGGTTGCGGGTATTTTGTAATTTAATTTTTTCGGGTAATAATTTATTTTATTTGTACGTTTTTTTGCAATAACTTTACTGATTAGTTTGTTCTTTTAGAAACTATAAGTAATGGCAAAAGTTTGCTGAAACTTTGCTTAATTTGTATTATTTTGTATGTTTGTTTTTTGTGTTTATTAGCTTGATTGGTTTGTAGAATGTGTTCTTTTAATCGTAGTTTTCATTGAAAGAAGGTTTTTAGAGTATCATTAATTAGTAGCTTGCATAACTTATGCTATGTATTTAAAAAAATGCCATAACTACATAAATTATACAAAAATCAATTTTCACATCGATGTGTCAACCAAATTTGTTGATGAAAATAAGAGAGAAAATTCAAAAGAAAGAAAAAGAATGTCACAAATTAAATGACATCTCATTGAATGAAATTGTTTTTGTAAAATTTATGTGATTGTAGCACTTCTCGTATTCTAATACTTGTATTTATTATTAAATAAGTATTTTAAGAATGTATGTTAATTATGTATCACTGAATAGTAAGCATTGCATGAATACTTGTATTGCTGAAAATTAAGTTTTTTAGGTGTTTAATGTTAGAAATTTGTGTTTAATTTAGTTGTATATTTAACTTTAATACTTGTATTGCTGAATGTTAAGACTTATGTAGTGTTTGGTATGTCGTAATGAGAGTATGAATGAAAAACATCATTACGACAGAATGAAAAATATTGTATTGTGTTTGTTTACAATTATATAATGCAATTACTCATTAGATGGAATCACTCATTACATCAAAAATCATCATTTTCATTCATTAGGGGTCATTCGTTTTTTTCATTACATCTTAGAATGAAATCATATTTACATAAAAGCCCTTTATTAACCATCTACCAAACAAAAAAATGTATATCATCAAAGGCAGTTTAGTCGTTTTATCGATTACATTCTATTTTATCATAATTAACAACCAAACATAATTTTAATTGTAATGCATCATTCAATTACTTCAATTATTCCATTACGACGTTAATTCTATTCTGTCGTTACTTCATTCCGTTGTACTAAATAAACACTTAGTGCATTAAATGCCCCAAAATGGATAAGTGCATTATAAGATAGTAAAATTTAATTTGATAATTTAGTAAAATTTAGTACGTTAAACACTATGAATGACAACTAATATGAGTTCCTACGAAGCTCCTAAACATTATATGAAGCTAATTCGTATCCTTTGGAGGTCTCGGGTTCAAGGCATACTGCCCGCTTGAATGTCACTGCATAACTCGAATCACTAACTAAACAAACAGTTATATAAAAAAAATAATAAAATAAATAAATAAATAAAAATAAGTAGTGCCAAAGCACCTAATCCCTCTTTCTCCTCTCCTAAGGTGTAATGGTGAATTATATTCTTGCTTTTATATACTTTTGATGATGAAATTTTCTAGAGTGGAAAAGTAACTTACTTATTCGGGAATGACATCCCCTTTAGACCAAGTAGGCAATACGTAATGTAACTAGAAAAATTAATTAAGTTTATGAAGGACAACAAAGGTGCTCTATTAGTTCACAAGTTAGATACCTTTATTCAATCCACCCATTTGGGTCACGCTATTCTCATTGTACTTGATGATTTGACAAGTTTTAGCCAATCATTAGATTAAGTTGATTTTTAATGAGCCATGTTGATCTACAAGATCTTGTAGGTGCAGTGTCATGTTTTTATTTGTCAAACTTAAGTATTCCATGAAACACCAATTCCGGTAGAGATGTGTTCAACTCATAAGAATGTACGATCGATGTTGCAACACTAAATTACATCTACACCTAATGTATGCTATTTTGAGCTGTTTTATAAATTGATTGCACGTAATTATTCAACATCGAAGTCCTAGCTATACTTGAAAAAAATAAAAATAAATAAATAAAATTCCATATATCTTTCTACATTTTCTTGCTACTTATTTTATAACTTTAATTTTTTTATGTTTGAACGATAATTATATTTTTCACACAATATACCACCTATCTCACAAATGCCTCTACTGATGCTTGAACCAACAAGCTCTAAGTTAGTGGGCAACTCATATTTCACTAGACCAAAGACTTTGGGTTATTTCTAACTTTATTATTGTAACATCTTTCTAATCATATTATTCTAACCAAATTATTGTATTCTCAAATTTAATTTTCTATTTAACAATAAAACACTAATTAATACAGTAGTTAAGCTAAAACAAACTATTTATTCGCGGACCTCATCACTTTTCATGAGTTATAGTCACATAATATATCAATCTTAAAGTAGATAATGGAGAATGTAAATAAATAGTTATAGTTAATGAAGGACGACAAAAGCGATTATATATAGTTAATTAACTACTTAGATACTCACTTTACATTGTACTTGATGATTATTGGACAAGTTTTAGCCAATAGTTGGATTAAACTCAATTTAAAATAGCCAGATAGATCTACAATATCTTGTAGGTGTCTTGTGTTTATTGATCAAACTTCTAATCCGTATTAGGTACGTATTATTAATTCCACGGACCCTGCTGTTAAATCCATGAACCCAAATTTTGGTTGAGATTATTGGTTTAACTTGTAATTAAACACTTTAATTAATAATAATTTATACGTTATAATCATGTATATAAAATAATTTCTTCTACCACTAGTACACAAAATCATAATTTGGAACGTTTATAAAGGCTTTTTGGAACGCTTAAACTAACGTTCCCTATGTGACTATTCCAAAAGATAAAAACTTTTTGGAGCTGTTTTATAACCGTTCCCAAAGTGTCATTCTTAGGAACGTTTTTAGTATTAACCATTCCACAATGCTAGTTCCAATATATTGAAATATCCAATCTTTTTGGAACACTTTTCACTAGGAGTGTTCCAAAAACCATCCATTTTTTAGAACATTTCCACAAACAACCGTTCCAATGATAACCACCTGCATATCCTATTTCAACCCATTTCTGAATATCCATGAATCCATTATTACAACCCAATTCTGCAGGCTGCAGCAGAAAATCAGCAACCAATTTTTCTGCATCGAGCCAATTCCGCGGCTACCCAAATCTGCCGTTTTATTTCTGCAGTGACCCATAACTTATTTTGTTCTAGAAGCATTTCAACCAAAGCACAAAACTTATAAACATCAAATTTAACCAACAATCCGCAACACCAAATTCATCCATTACAACTAAACTTTGTCTAAAAGTTGATTGCCCAAATTCATCTACTACAACCAAACTTTTTCCAGTTCAAAACACAAAAACTACATCCTTACACCAAAAACTAATTAACTAATACATATATCATTGCATGGTTCGCAGTGAAGGTCATAAAATGATTTACACACGTCATGTACCATCTTGTCCAATAGTGACATAGGTATTGGCTTTCTCGTTATAAAGTGTTTAGGAATCTGTTAGTAAGAAAACGAGAGTTAATTATAATATACTACAATACTTAAAAAAGGAAAAATGCAAAAGTAGAGACTATATAAGTCGGTTTTCCCTCTAAAGCAATAGACAAGCAACGATACTTACGTTATCAGGGAACCCTTGTTGTATGACCGTAAAAAAGTCGAGAATCCATTTCATGACATAATAACCACATTCCCAAGTATCTCTTTGTTGGTTACACTGTAATCAAATAACAAGCATACATTTCACATATAAAAAACATATATATAAATGGCGGTTTATATCAGTATAAATTATTTACCTTAGGGAAAGTCCAATCCAAATTCACTTGAAACGCCCTAAAATCAGAAGTATTGAAGTTAGATAAATGAAGCTATGAATTGTGAATGGAATGTCAATATTAGAAAATCTTACTCGTTCAACACTTTTACCACCAATAAATCATCCGGGGTCTTCTTTTTCTCGTCTTTATTATATGAATCTAAAATGTATCCCTTTTGCATGGAACGATCAATAATAAGTAACGCCCAATGACCACTACAAAAAAGTTTATGCCTTTTAAACAACGCAAGTATAATCAAAACCATAAAACAAAAGAAAAAGTTAAGTTAACGTACTCTTGATGATAAGGTAAAAGGAAGAATGATTTATTTGGGTGTATGTGTAATGTTTTGCGAATAACAGTCACGACAAACCCACGGTCTTCTAAACATGCGCTTGATTGTAAATATACCGGATTGAGAAACGCAGTCCTACTCGCCTTTTTAGGATACATGTACCTAAATGAAAATAATAAATATAATAAAAGAAATAACAATGAATAATGAATTACAGTTTTGGTATCAAGATGAATGGAAAATCAAAGAACTTACATGCACAACCAATGAATTATGGCCACGTCAAGCCAATCTTTTGTCATCCATCCTATTAATGAGTTGTTGTCGACTTGCTCCAAAAACATCTCGTCATACATTCCCTCTGGCGCTTCAATGGTGATCGATGCATTTGGATTCTCACGTTTCATTAAAAGACTCGCAAGAAATTGAATCTCAATCGGCCTTTTCCTCAATATCTTCATGCGACTCGTTTGGTATGAGTTATGGCTTATTTGAGACGAAGTTTTAGCTCTACAACTTGTTTCTTCGTCCACCTACATTATTAAAGCATTTGTAAATAAAATTGTGCAAGTAACATCACAAAAGAAAAGTATTAGTAACATAAAAAATGACTAATAAGAGTTAATGCAAAATGTGTCACACCAAAATCTTAAAACTAAACCAACAAAGATGACTTAAACCAAAATTGAAACAATGAGGGGCTCAAGTGAAGCTATAACAAGCTTATCACAAGGGCTGATCAAGTAGGTATTACAACAGCATACAAATGAATAAAAATAGTTAAGTGACCATATTACTTTAAAACTTTCAACTCAAAGTTATACTTACTAGAACAACCTAAATAGACACTAAATGACTAAAAGTTATCACAGAAACACACCTAAAAAACTAGAAGTTATTTGAACACTAAAACTGAAGAGCAGGGCATGAACAGTCCTAAGGGGGCTTTTTGAGCTTATTAAAACGTAATCAAACATATTTCAAGATGTGAAAAAGCTATTATAAACTGAAGTTAAGCAATCAAATTTTAATTAGAAACACTTTTCAAAGATTTTGGAAAACTTTATCCAACTTAAATTTGATCAGATAACAACCTACTTGGACTGTTTTTATGTTTTCATAACTTATGCAAATTGTTGAAAGATGAAATTAAAATGAGTATATTGTAAACTTACCTAAAGACAAGAGTGTAAATCACATAATCACTTAACAGCAGGCTACTTGTTGAAAGATGAAATTAAAATGAGTATTGTTGTGCTTGGTCTTATACCATGTGTCGCTTTTTCGCGGGCGTGCCACACGTAACATTTCCATGTGTTCTACAATGTACGGAGCAACACATGTCATGTGTTGTAGGACAGCAAAATGTGCAAGTTGTAAAAGACCACGATCCGGGGTGATATTCTTTGAGCCAATTGTACCAACCCCTAAAAGTCTACCCTCATGGCGAGAATGTGGAATGCCAATATTGTCAATACCTTTCAAATAGTCTGTGCAAAATTCAACCACTTCCTCAGTAGCATATCCTTCAACAATACTACCCTCAGGGCGAAACCTGTTCCTTACATACTTTTTTAAGACACCCATATATCTCTCAAAAGGGTATATGTAACGTAGAAACACAGGACCACAAGCCTTAATCTCTCCTACAATATGGGATACCAGGTGAACCATGACATCAAAAAATGAAGGTGGAAAATACATCTCTAGTTCGCAAAGTGTGAGGACAATATCTCTTTGCCATGAATCTAACACCTCGGGATCTATCACTTTCAAGTGTATCATGTTAAAAAACAAGCACAACTTGGTTATTGTTTTTCTAATGTGATCAGGGAGTAAGCCACGAATTGCAATAGGAATCATATGTGTCATTAAAACATGACAATCGTGTGACTTCATACCAAGGATCTTACAATCTTTAATGGACACCAACCTCTTAATATTTGCAGAATAACTAGAGGGAACCTTGATACCATGTAAGCATTGACAAAATTGCGTTTTTTCTGCTTTAGACATGGTATAACAAGCGGGCGGTAGATAAGTGTGTTTTCGAGCACTTTCAACAGGAGCAAGCTCTAATCGGATTCCCATTTGGACCATGTCTTTTCGAACATTAACCCCATCCTTTGTCTTCCCAGGAATGTTCAACAACAAGCCTATCAAGCTATCACAAACATTTTTCTCGATGTGCATCACGTCGAGGCAATGTCGGACTTCCAAGTGCTCCCAATAAGGTAATTCCCAAAATATTGACTTTTTTTTTTCCAAATTCCTTTCTCTAGTGGACTTCCTTTTCCAAACTTACTCTCTAAATTTTGAACCCGAGAATATGCTAAATGTCCATCAAATCGTGTCCTTACCTTTCGAAACTCGGTGTTGCCATTAAACTCCTTTGTCTTTCCACGATACCTGTGATCTTTCCGAAGCAATCTTCGATGGCCCATGAACACGTGTTTTTTGCAATTGGGTAACCTTGTCGAATCGGTTTGATCTTCACACACAGGACAAGCTAATTTACCTTTTGTACTGTATCCTGACAGATTGCCGTATGCTGGAAAATCATTTATGGTGCAAAAAATCATAGCTCTCAATCGAAACATCTCCTTCTTGTACGCATCATACACTTCAACCCCCGTCCCCCACAATTCTTTCATGTCATCGATTAATGGAGCTAAATAAACGTCAATATCATTACCAGGTTGTTTCGGACCTTGAATTAACAACGACATCATAATGTATTTACGTTTCATGCATAACCATGGTGGAAGGTTGTAGATGCATAAAACAACTGGCCAAGTACTATGACGACTACTCATAGTTCCAAACGGATTTATTCCATCTGAACTAAGACCAAACCGTAGATTTCTAATTTCATTACCAAAATTCTCAAACGTATTATCAATCTTTTTCCATTGAGGTGAGTCGGCCACATGTCTTAACTTTCCATCCTTTTTGCGTTCATCATAATGCCAATGCAATAATTTGGCCTCTTTTTCATTGGCAAATAATCTTTCAAGTCTCGGTATGATTGGCAAATACCACAACAATTTAGCCGGGGGACCGTTTTTCTTAACATCATCGTTTTCATATGTTCCTTTTTTATGTTTATACCTTGATGCACCGCAAGTAACACATTCGTGTAGATCTGCGTACTCCTTTCTATACAATATACAATCATTCGGACATGCGTCTATTCTTTCAATTTCTAATCCCATTGGACACATTAGCTTTTTGGCTTGGTATAACGAAACAGGTATCCCATTATCTTTGGGGTGCGAATCATGTAAAAATTCTAATAAACGTGTGAAACTGCTATCACTCCAACCACTATCTGCTTTTATGTTTAACAACTTCAAGACGAAATCTAGTATGGAATATTTTGTGCAGCCGGGATACAATTCTTTTTCTGATTCTTGAAATAGTTTTTGCAATTTTTCTTGTTCATCGTCACCAACAGTACGCTCCAAATTATGAAACATCTCACTTAAATCTTCCCCCACCCCGACGGGATTGGGTATGTTGTTGTCACCTAAATCTTCATGGTCATTATTACTATATGAACTAGTGCCTTGTTGGTTATTAGAATCAGAAACAATGTTGTGACCAACACGTATACTTATGCATAAAACCACGTTTAATCAAATGCCCCTCAATTACACTAGTATTAAATTTACACACGTTTTTACAATCTTTACAAGGACACCAAATGTATCGAGCTCCACTACTCGCCCGATTAGCCTCAGCGAACGCTAGAAAAGTTTGCACACCCTTTAAATATTCTGGGGTAGAACGTGAAATATCGTACATCCAATTTTGGCGATCCATCTGACATTAAGAAATAAAATCATGAAATATGCATAAATAGAGCAACTTTGGTCACGGTTTGTCTCTAACCCACTTTTTGAATACTCCACTTCATATGCACATACGTTTTAACGAGTTGACTATTAAAAAAAATCGGCAGCATTTCCCCTTAACTCCCCAAGAATGCATATAAAACGCAAACCCGAAGGAGTAAAAGAGAAATGTTACCATCTTTTTCTTAAATAGTAAACTCGTTAAATCATATACACATCCTAGATGAAACAAAGTATTCAAAAAGCAGTCCCAAAAATGGGGACTTTCCAAAATTAATCTCTATTAGATTAATTTTGGACGGGTATAAATCTTATGGCATATGACTTACAAAACTAATGAGTACTACCAATATAAAATGCTAACATACCCGTAAAATAACATGTATAAAAAAACTATTACATTTATATAACTAATGCGTAGAAGAGTTAATGTTATTTACCTTAAACAAGATCTTGAAGCATTAATGATGGTAGTGTGAGTTAATGAGGGTGGTTTTGAAATTTAATGTTGGAATAGATAGATATTTGGTAGTGAAGAAGTGTGTTGTAGTAGATAGCCGTTTGGTACCTAAGAAGTGAAGACTGGTCAGCCGACCGTTGCTTGTTTTTTGAAATGCATTTTATCTAAAATTCAGAACGGTTTTTAAGAAAGCGTTCCAAAGAGTATGAATTATTTGAGTGAGAATAAAATTTAGAACACTCTTTAAGAAAGAAAGCGTTCCCAAAGGTATGAATTTTTGGAACACTTTCAGTTGAACCGTTCCCAACAAATAATTTTGGAACACTTTATTAACAAACGTTCCAAATAGTTATCTTTATACGATCTTTTGGAAACGCTTTACATAATAATCGTTCCTAAAGGCTATGAAAACAAAATTTTCTGTAGTAGTGTACGTAACTCGCATTACTATAGATTATTGCTCATTTGAATGTGTTTTTCCCTTGTAATAATTGTAGACATGTGTCATTCGGAGGGTGACTACGTCTATATACGTATATATATGCTTTAAATAAGTGGACAATTGTTTAAGATATCCTTTAGGGCTACCTTTTGCAAGTGGAGTTTTGATTGATTCCAAGTGTTTCTCACGATCGAAAATATTACGTAGTATCTAAAAACATAAACAGATTGCCAAGAAAAACAATATGAATACCCTAACTTAATGGCTAAATATCTTGATGTTTTTACGAGCTGAGGGGTCTTAAGTTCAAACATCATTAGGAACATATTTTCAGGATGGTCAATGTAAGAGTCGAAAAAGGTATCGGTTAAACCGCGTACATTTGTTGTTCCTTATGAAAGTTATAATGATAATCTAAGTTGTACAAATACTTTTCATGGTAAATGATCTTGTTTAAACAATTTGTAAGTTTGCAGACAAATTTGTGGTTTAAACAAAAGTACACAAAATAAGTTTTCAACATTTAAATTCTTATTTGAATGAAAAAAAGAAATTTTACAAGGATTATTTGCAGAAGTCTCTATTGAATGACAATTTAGTTCTCTCTTTCACTCAAACTAAAACAAAGGTTATTGTTTGAGAGAACTTGATGAACGCTTCTTCAGCTAGATCAAACGAGGGTAAATGTTTCTTAAAAAAAAACAAAAAAACATAAAAAAAAAACACGAGGGTAAATGCTTTTTAATGGGTATCACATTAATTGCAAGAAATAACATTACCCCATTACAAATATTCTCTTATTTAGACAGAGAATTAGGGTTTCCTAAGAGGTATTCTACATATGTGTCGAGCATTCAATGATTAGGTAAATAATGAATTAAATGTTTCTACTTTTGGTGAGGGATAAACTCTTATTTATGAAACAATGTTGACAATTGGTTGTACCTTTTTATGAACTCTTCGAAAGGTATCGACCTCATGAAGACTTGCTTTAATCATTTTTGCTTTTAGAGCTTTCCCGCCTCTTGATTTTGAAAACTTAGATTTTTTTTCATAGTGTCTTTGGTCCAGAAAACATTGGTCAGGTCAGTGAGATATTGTTAAACCTCATTGACAAAAACATCTTCTATTGGTTCTTTAGACTTTAGTTGTTGAATGGCGACATAGCTAAAGTAAATGACTCTTTGTCTTCAAAGAACTTTGAAGATGTTTATGCTAAGTATATACCTAACGACTACTTGTAAGACTTATGTAGTGTTTCATATGTCATAATAAAAGTGGGAATGGAAAAGATTATTACGATGGAATGAAAAATCTTGTTTATTTACAGTTATATAATGTAATGATTCATTACTATGAATAACTCATTACACCAAAAACTATCATTTTCATTCCTTATGGTCCCTTCCTTCTTATATCATTTCATCTTGTAATATAATCAAAATTACATAAAAGTCTCTCATTAACTAACCACATTACTCCTCTCATCAATGGGCATTTTAGTCTTTTTCTTATCGATTACATTGTCTCCTATCACACCAACAAAACATGATTAATAATAATAATGAATCATTATATTACATCATTTATTCCATTATACCGTTTATTATATTTATTTGACATTTCATCCGTCCTACCAAACGAACCCTTAATTTATTTTATGTTCAAATCTAATTAGAGACAATTTGACATAAAATTGAAACAACAACATCTAAACAAACCTGGCCCTTCCCAAATAACGTATTTATGAAAAAACCACATTTATTTACCAACACACATACGTGTTGAGTCACCTACATTACTTAAAGTTCTCTTAATGTTTTATTAATTCATAAGTGTTTATGTAAGGTACGTATTGAGGGTTTGGGGTGGTCGATCATTTCATTCCCCAAGTTGGGTAAGGACCCCAGAAGGTGACTGGAGTCACGAGTTAGGATAACGCTCACAAGTCGACTTGGTGGTCTGTGTCAATTACCCGAGAGAGTAATCGAATTGGGTTAAAAGTTCCTAGGACAGACTTCGGAAGTGTTGCTAGTGATTAGCTTGGGTTGGCTTGGAACATTTCGAGAAAATGGTCTAGTACTTATAGGGAGTCCTTTAGGGTTGTTAGATCCCGTAAAGGAAATCTGATGGTCCACGTGGTGGCCATCGAGAGATGAAGTAAGGAGAGCACGTGGTGCTCATCCTAACAGTCCTGGCGAGTTTGCCATGCATGCCGTCTGCCTGGACACGCTTGTTAGATAGGCTTTTTCTTAGCGCTACCTAGGGAAGTATTTCCCAGGCCTTGTTTACTTTATATGTTCGCGTGGTCTGGGATCTTTTGTTTTGAGTTGAAAGGTTTTATCTCTTGTAGAAATGTAGAGGGGGGGGGGGTGAATACGTTCCTCTTTAAACTTAAAATGTTTCGAATCAAATTTCTGATCAAGCGTGACTAAATATGAATGGTTGTTATGTCACTCATAACAAGCAATCAAATAAGCATGACACGAGGTTTAAATGTTTCTAATCTAATTCAGATTACACTGGGGACGGTCCTGTAAATAGGTGGACGGTCCTTTATCATTTGAGGGACCGTCGGTCGTTAAAGGACCGCCAACAGTAGGTTTGCAAGTTTTATTTCATGTGATAAAGTTTTCTTGTATTTTGCGTTTCTAAGATAACTAGTTGATATTACAAGCACATACACATCAAGCCACACAAACATAAATGTAATGCAAGTATAGAAAGTAAAGAGCAAGGAAGAGAAAATGCAAACCGGACACGATGATTTATAGTGGTTCGGCACGAAGCACCTCTTCATCCTACTCCACTCCCCGAGTCTCACACTCGAGAGTTATTTCACTAATCAGCACGCTCCTTTATGGTGGAACAAACTGTTTATAAGCTTACACCAAGTTTAACGACACTAAGCGGAATGTCGAGTCCTAATCCTATCTAGAACCAATCTACACCAAGGCCCACGTGCCACACGAACAAGCACTCTTGTCCCACTTATATCGACACACGATCCAAGCCTTCACACGAACGAGCATTCCTGTTCACTTGAATCTTCACACTTAAGACACACTTGGATCTTCACCCAATCCAAGCCTTCACACGAGACACACTTAGATCATCAACCGATCCAAGCCTTCACACACTAACTCAACTAACTCCTAGCCTACAAACTAGGACACCACACACCATACAACAATTAGATGACCTAATCTAGTTACAAGACTTCTTGGATCTACATCACCATCCAAGTTCACACAAATAACCCCATCCTCGACTCACACACAAGTCAGAAACATTGACAATATTTATAGAACCTATCACCATAACACTTGTTACGTTTGTGTGTAGACACCTATAACATCTCGAATCTTTATCTATGTCGAGAGTTCTTCTCTTACCCATGAGGTAGAGGAAAAAGAAAATCATAACACTAGTTGGTGTGTGGACTCAATAACACTTCGATTCATGACGAATTCGAGTTTTCTTCTCTTGCACATGATGTAGTGGATGACGGGATCACTTATAAACACATACCAAAGAGTTATAGTGATCAAAGAATGAAAAGGAAAGACTATGAAATTTTTGTGCAAAAAGGATTAGATTTTTTGATGAAAATGGGTCAGTATTTATAGCCAACACGAGAAGCCAGGGACGGTCCCTTAAACCTTGCACGGTCCCTTATCAATAAGGGACCGCCACCTATTTAAGGGACCTTCCTGACAGTTTTTGTCCTTTTGTGGTGAAATGTTACCTGGTGAAATTTTATCTGATTTGGGCGGGAAATAAGGACGTTTGGACAATTTGAAACTCAAATTTCAAATTTATTTTTCTTATTAAACATTTCTTTATAAATACAAAAATAATTTGTCTAGTTTATTTTTGTAAAACATATTTTGTCACATTTATAAAATGTAAGGTTTACGGACAATGTTGGGATATGAAGATCAAAGTACTTCTGATGTTCAAACTACTGCTTTTGTCAAAGTGCTGCTCGTGGTTAAAGTACTGCTCGTGCATGAAGAATATTCAAAGTACTTCTAAGATAAAGGACTGATATGCAAAATCGTTTAAGGATTGTAATGTAATATTATTAGAATATTCTAGAATTAGTTAGAGTTAGTTTACTTGTCGTTCAAGTATTGTAAATTGACTTAAGGTTTTCCTTGTGCCTATAAAAGGAGCCTTAGGGAGGTATTAGTGGTACGATTTCATAGATTAGAGAATACGATATTAGAGAGTTAGGGATTGTTAGTGAATCTGTGTAAGATAAGCAGGTTCAAGTTGGTTTTAATATAATCATTCAAAGTTCTTCTTAGCTTTGTGTTAGTAGATTCCGTATACTTTACAAGGTTATATCAGCGTTTCATTGTTAGTATTTTTGAGTTATTTAAGATTGCTAAGACCATTACAAGTTATAGTTAAGTTTGGTCAGAGTATAACGATCCAACAAGTGGTATCAGAGCTTGTGTGGAAACTCTGATTAAGAAGAAACCCTTAAAACTGATTTTACAACAAACCCTAAAAGATGTCGATAGAAGTTGCACCAGTTCCATCCATCACCTCAATCAGAATTCCCATTGTCAAGAAGGGAGAATATGGTTTATGGAGTATGAAGATGAGGCAATACATTGCCATCACAGACCATGCTTTATGGGATGTGATTGTCAATGGTAATGTTGTCATTGATGAACCTGTATCAATTGAAGGACAACCTACACCACCTAAGCCAACCTTGCCAGCAGTTACATAAAGAAATCAAGATAAGGCTCTCAACATACTGCTTTCTGCTATTCCTAATGGTCACCTATTGAAGTTTCATGATGCTAAGGATGCAAAACAACTATGGGCTGCTATGATTTGGAGGTAATGATGCTTCCAAGAAGATGCATAGAAACCTATTGAAGCAACAGTTTGAAACATTCACTGTTGGTGAAAGAGAAAGCCTTGACTATGCCTATGACAGATATCAAAATCTACTCAGTATGCTAGAGTTATATGGAGCAGAAGCATCTGTTGAAGATGCAAACCTGAAGTTCTTGAGAAGTTTGCCATCTGCATGGCATGTGGTTGCTACTATGATTAGAGGACAACCTGGTTTGGATACTATGGACTTTGATGATCTCTACAACAATTTAAACGTGTATGAGCATGAGATGAAGGGTAACAAAGGTTCAAGTTCTCGTAACATTGCTTTTGTGTCTTCTGAAAACAGAGGCAGTACTTCCACTAAAAGTACTGCTTACCCTGTCCAAAGTACTGTTGAAGAGAAACAGCACCCCTATACAACCATGGTTACTACCACTTCATCACCATCAAAAAACACCAACTCAGATGATGTGCTATGTTCATTCTTTGCTCAACAAGCCACTCTACCTGTTACATATCAAGAAAATGTCCTGCAAATTGATGATGATGCTCTAGAAGAAATTGACATAAGATGGCAGGTTGCCATGATCACTGCAAGGATCAAGAAGTTCATGAACAAGACAGGGAGAGGTATTGATTTTAAAGCTAAGCAGGGTATAGTATTTGATAAATCTAAGATTGAATGCTTCAATTGTCAAAAGACTGGTCACTTTCCAAGAGAATGCAAGTTTGCAGAGTATCAGGCAAACAAAATGATTGAAAAACCCAAGGTTGAAAGAAAGGAGGTTCCTATTGCTGAACCAAAGTCACAAGCTTTGGTTGCTCAAGAAAATCTATCAGAGGTTGACTGGAGTAATGAATTTGATGATGAACCAGTTACCTACTCTATGGTTGCAGTGGAAGAGGTTGATTGGAGTACAGCTTTTGATGAGGAACCAGGATATGCTACTTTGGAATCAAGAGATGGTCTAGGAAGCTTTGATTGCAGCACGGGAAGTGAAGAAGAATCTGTTCAACTTGCTATGGTAGCTACTTCACCAAGTTCATCTACTATCTCTGAGGTATGCTCTAAATGTAGTATTTCTTATCAAAAATTACTTAAAGAATATGAAACTGAAAGAGATAATTATAGAAGGGCTAGGTCTGAGATAGCTGGTTACCAATTGACTTTAGAGTCAATGGAAGCCAGATAATCACTCATGAAAATAATGAAGTAGCTTGGGCAGAAAAATATGAGCAACAAGATTATCAATTAAAGTTAAGTGGGTGGAAGTTAGGATGTAAGGTTTCTGAACTAGGAAAGATCACTAAAGAAAGAGATAAGTTGTTAGCAAAACTTGCTAGTTGGAAAGAATCAGGTCTGTCACATGTTAGTTTTGTTGAGAAACAAAGAACAAAAAACATTAAAACTGGCCTAGGTTATGATGATAGTAGTTCAGAAGAGATTCCAATTAGGAATAAGGAACTAATTCTTTCAGAGGACACCTCAACTAGTGATGAAGAATTCATAAGCTTAGAGGAAAACACATCCAGTGATGAGGAATCACCTTGTTCAACACCTCCTGAATTTAAGAAAGACAAGGGATACAATGAAGTTACTCCACCCGCAGGTAGTTTCCAACCACCTAGGACAGATGTTTCTTGTTTTGGAGTAGACAATTTGGAGTTTAGGAAAAATCTTAAAGGTCAATCTAATTCAAGTCAATCTAGTTCTGAGTCCTTAAGGGAAACTGTTGAGAAACCTAGGGATGATAACAAGGGTTCAGGGAATGATAAAGTCTTTTCACAACAAGCAGAACTTCCAAAAACTTCTCAAAGTACTGCTGATCATTCAGCAGTACCTTCAAGATTTTTTTTTTCAAAATACTGCTAATTTTAGAAAACCTTTTGGAAGAGGATTTGGGAATATGGGTCCAAAGTTATGTTATGTATGCTATAGTCCTCACCATTTGATTAAGGACTGTGATTATCACTCAGAATACTTAAGCAAATTCCCAAAGACCACATCTGCAAACCATAAGCACATGGAGAATAAACCAAGGGAGAAAAAACCAGTTTGGAATCACTCACATAGGCTTAACCATAGTAATTTCACAAAAGACTATAGGTGATACGTAGGAATCGCACCAGGCTTTACCTCTCGAGGGATCTCGAGAAGCTTACAACCCCTACCAGGCAGTGTACCTGATCGTTGTAGTATAGTATAGTGACAAGTACCGGGGGATTGATCGTTCAACTCAAGAATAGTGTCGCTAGGATTAGAAAGCCTAAAACTAGGTCTAGAGGTGAAGGATGATTCTTTTTGTATTTTTATATTTTATAAAAGCAAATGAAAATCTCGGTTTTTGGAAGAATGGGCGGAATTAGTTGCTAGTCAACTAACCCAATAACTAAAGATGCAATCAAAATAGAATATCAGAAATGAAAATAAATCTAATTAAACTAATGTGGTGTAAACAATAATAGGGAAATTTGTGTTTACTTAGGTTTCATTACTCCCTAGATATCTTTTACAGGTTAATAATTTGTTACAATTGCATGGATGACGGGTCATATTCCTTAATACTAGTCGTAGGGCCGTGTACAATATTCCCTAACTCTATAGGATCCTACTTCACTCCTATGTCGAGCCATTAGGAGCTCCTAACATAGGATCATTAGAATTCTCCTACGCATTAAATATAACCAAAAATCATAGTACACCTCTGATCATGTTTCTTAAGACGTTCAAGCATGTTACCAATGGAAGTCTGCCAGTTTTCTTAAGCCTAACATCGAATACAATCATCCGTAACAACTATAAACAAACAATCAGCCCATAATTAACATCTAGGTTTCACTACATCTAAGCAAACACACAAGAGATCTAGCCAAGCATATTAAATTGAAGACAAGTGTAAGATATATTCAAGCAACACATAGACATATTGATTGAATTGAAAGAGTACCTATCTCATGTAACACCCCCAAAATTTGGTACAGCGGAAGACTCAACAAGCTTTCGGGGTGCTACGGGGATTGGTATCCAACACAAGATATAATAGAACGAGATAAAGTAAACATAATAAAAACACAACCAAAATGGGGTTTTAAAGTTTACATTTATCCCAACATCATTCAGAGTCAGGCCCAAAAGAAATAACAGTAGGTCCACAATTCAATATCAGAGTTTAGAAAAATAGATCCATAAACCAGGTGCCTTAGCCGAGCCTTCCAATCCATGCATCCAAATCATCACTTAATTACCTGAGAAAACGTGCTAAAAGTCAGCTTTCGCTGGTGAGATCATAGGTTTAAATTCATCATCAATATAGTGGACATATACGCAAAACGCTTGCTAGCTAGACTAAGGATTTACTAAAAGCCTGCGGATACCCTCAGTTCCAACATAACACACGGATACCCTCCGCTCTAACATAGATATCCGGGTAACCCCCGCAATATTATAAATACTCAGATAACTTTCGAAGTATTGCTAACCTATAGGTGCACACTATAGTATCTAAATAAGCCAACCTTGAATAGTACACACGAAACCGTGTGACTAAAGCTGACAATTCCAAATAAGCCAACCTTGAATAGTACACACAAAATATATGTGACTAAAGCTGACAATACATCCTAGTCCATACGCGTAACAAGTTTTAGAAAGAATATAGAAGCGATAATAGTCCACATAAATAATTTGCACGTTTCTCACCCCAAGTATTGAAAACATAGTTCAAGAGTAAAAGTGGGGCTATGACTCACCTCAAGTCCAGAAATCAGCAAGAAGAAATCGGTAGAAGTAAGATGTATAATAACTCACAAGACGGCAACTACGGACTCGGCACGACCTAACAATATCAACTCGTTCAGAAATCATTTCCTCAAAATCGAATATTCCCAAACCCGGACGTATTCCGTTATATTTTCCGAAAATCCATTTCGTAGTAGTTTGGAGTATTTACGTTTGGTATCCATACGGGTGGTGGGTCGACACAAACAAACCAAAAAGGTCACACAAAAGAATAATAAAAATAAACTATAGATCTAATATTTCCCCAATATATTATTTAAATAAATCGTCGAAGTTTATCAAATCCGTCGATTTGATAATCCCCATATTTATTTACGTAACATACCATTCCAAGATTACACCCAATCCTAAAGCACATAGCACACAAATACTATATGGTATATATCGTAGTCTAATAAACTTCTTATATACATCGTCAAATTGGCCAGATTTCCCGATATATATATTTAGCGATTTATTATCCTCTACATATACCACAACCTATGGGTGTCGTAGGATACGATGCCCATTAATATACTCATTTCATACAGTCAAATAACTCGGTTTAACCTGTCGGTTAAGTAAGTTATTTAGTTATAGAAAATGTTTATATTAATCGTCATATATCCATGACAACACAAAAGTCACAAACAATAACTCACCTGGACTCAAGTGACCACAACTCCGCATAACTCGATAGCTTTTCTCGTTATATATATATAATAATATTTCATTTGATATTTAGTTAACGTCGAGAATTTCTCGTTTTATAATATTTATTCATAATAATACTTCCAATAATATTACGCTATTCTCGTAGCATAATATATATTTAGTCGCATTATTTATAATACAACTCGTGATTTTTGTTATTATTAATATACGCATTTATACAATTATATATACGTTATTCACGTCTATATATTTATATAAACGTTTATATTACCAATAATATTATTACGAGTTTTATTATTTGCGTTTTAAATTGTAAATAATTATCGAGTCATACGAAATGGTCACATGTCCGAGTCATGACTCTCGGCTCATTGTCCAAGTCCAAAATAATATGTGTAAGTCATAATAATCAATACATCTCCGTCCAAATCAATCCCAATACACGTGCTACAACAATAGGGTTCGACTACGGCACCCGACTAACCTATCTCCGTCATTCTAAGTGACCGTCTCACAATCGGTCCCCACATAACCACTCAACAACAACTTCTCAATATACCATAATCCATTGTCGAGACCAAAAAATGATCTCGACACCACAAGCATTCGGCCGAAAAATCAACAAATGCCAAAATCAATATCAAGTTAACAAACAATATAACAAGGAATAATAATTACAACCAAGGTCCATATTCGGGTTGGTTTACCAAGCCAAACCCGAGTCACTCGACTCATTCGAGTCTCGGCACAAACCACGAGTCACAAGGACTTGAATCAATAATCAAGGGTCACAAAATAAGGCTCCAAGGAGCACACCCAACTGCCCAAGTCGACCACTAGAGGTCGCGGCATCAAACACCATATACGGCCACAAGGCCGTGACTCCAACGAGTCAAACCAAGATCCAACGCAATCAATCATGAAAACCATAACTCAAGACCATGAGAAGCAAGAATATCGAGCCCTAAGCTCGGATCCAACACCAAGCCGTAAGTCTTAGACTCACGGTTCATTTGAACCATCAAGAATACACCGAACCCGGATACCAAACTTATTAGAAATCATGTTTTCAATCAAAACCCATATGTATTTCATGTTTTTATTCATAAACCCAAAAGAATATCTTTAAGTCGTGACCCTAGGTCACGTTTTTATCAATAATACGAGTGAAACTCGTCTCACCTTTGATTCTTAAGACTCAAAACGTAACAAACTTCCAAAAACAAGAAAGTGGTGGTGATTTTGGTGATGATACGAGATGAAGTAAGGGGTAAAAGGGCGCGTGTAGTAGTAGATCTAAGAGAATAGATGATGGGGAGTTGATTGGTGGTGGCGGTGTAGTGTGGTGACCGGCGGTGTGGCTGTGGTGGTGGCCGGAATATGGGGCGGCAAGGGTTAGAGATAAGGGGGAGAGAGAGATGTGAGGAAGATGATGGGTGGGTGTTTGTGTTTGTGTGTGAACCGGCCCCAACAAGGACCAATTTTGTTGGGTTTGACCAAGTGACACTGCTGCTATGAGACTCTGCTGCTGAGTAATACTGCTGCTACAATGAAACTGCTGCTGGTGTTAATGACTCTGCTGCTGAAGACAATCTGCTGCTTGGTGAAACTACTGCTGAATGGATTAACATTGTATACGATAGGATAATTATAGAATAGATTTTTTGTATAGTTTATCTATTTAGATTATTCTTATCTTGTAGAGAAAGGTATTGTAAACCTAGTAGGACTCCTTGTCCTATAAAAGGAGGATCCTAGGGTTAGATTACGTACGTATTATTATTCACTTCAAGGTTGTAAAACCCTAGCATTATTGAGTGCTCGTATTAATAATATTGAAGTGTTGAAAGAGAATTCTTAATCTTCTTAAGTTAAGCTTTTATATTCCGCGTTTAAGCTTAAGTGTTTGTTTAAGTTAACTTCTATATAAGATCGTATAAGCTCAACTGGGATCAACAAATTTGTAGTTCTCTTTTAAAAAAAATAATAATAATAATAATAGTAATAATAATAATATTACTAATAATATGAGTGGGTAAATAATGGGTAAGTGTAAAACACACGGTCCGAAACCCGAACTCATTTCAAACGTTTAATATCCCACGAAACATCCCGTAAATAATTAAATATAGTCGGACTCGTAAAATCAAGTCATAAAATTCCTGTTAGGTAATCCTATTGCCGGAGTCAGTGTAGTACCAAGTGAGAATTCAAAAATAAATCTCCAAACAAAATTCCATAACGAATCATTAAATAAATCTCAAATCCCATAACGATATTAAATATAATTAACCATAAGATAGGTCTTACAAGTTCGTTACGAATAAAATTCCAAATAAAAATTTGTAAACGAACTTTAACATAATGCGGGTTTTCAAAATGGCTCCCTAAATTGCCGGTTGTCACATCCTCCCAGTCTCAGAAGAAACCCGTCCCGGGTTTCTCTCGGAACAATTCATCTACGAAGTGAAAAGCTTCGGATATCTCTTCCGGAACTCGTCCTCACGTTCCCACGTAAATTCTGGTCCGTGTCGGGAATTCCAACGAACCTTGACGAGCGGAATGAGACTTCGCTTGAGTCGTTTAACCTTACGATCTAAAATCTCAATTGGCTCTTCCACAAAATTCAATTTCTCATCAATACGGATATCCTTTATTGGAATAACAGGCATCTCATCAGAAAGACATTTCTTCAAATTACTAATGTGAAACACATCGTGAACTTTACTCAGTTCATGTGGTAATTCCAACCTATAAGCCACGGGCCCAATTCTTTCTAAAATAAGAAATGGTCCAATGTAGCGTGGGTTGAGTTTTCCACGTTTCCCGAAACGTATCACACCCTTCCAAGGCGAGACTTTCAGCATCACTTTGTCTCCAACCTGGAACTCTAAGGGTTTACGTCTCTGATCGGCGTAACTTTTCTGCCTATCTCTGGCTGCTTGCAACCGATCACGAATCTGAGTCACTTTTTCAGTAGTCTCCAAGATAAGTTCAGGGCCTGTGAGTTGGCTATCTCCAACTTTCGCCCAACCAATAGGCGAACGACATTTTCGGCCATACATAGCTTCAAATGGTGCAGCTTTAAGACTTGTGTGGTAGCTATTACTATAGGAGAATTCCGCAAGGGGTAGATACTTCTCCCAGCCTTTACCAAAGTCTATAATACATGCACGAAGCATATCCTCTAAAGTCTGAATGGTCCTCTCACTTTGACCATCGGTTTGGGGATGATATGCAGTACTCATATCAAGTCTCGTCCCCAAATCCGTTTGAAGTGATCGCCACAAAGCTGACGTAAAACGGCTATCGCGATCAGAAATAATCGATATCGGGACACCATGACGAGAAATAATTTCCTTCACATACAACCTCGCAAGTTTATCAACACTATCATCTTCACTAATCGCCAGGAAATGAGCAGACTTAGTCAAACGATCCACAATTACCCAAATAGCGTCACAACCGCTAGCTGTCCTTGGTAATTTGGTAATAAAGTCCATTGTAATCCGCTCCCATTTCCAAACTGGGAGTTCTGGCTGCGTCAATAATCCTGACGGTCTTTGATGTTCGGCTTTAACCTTAGAACATGTCAAGCACTTATTAACATACGATGCTATATCTGCCTTCATGTTTGGCCACCAATATAGCTTTTTCAAATCCTGATACATCTTGTCGGATCCAGGATGAATAGAGTACATTGCCTTATGCGACTCATCCATAATCAACTCTCGAATTCCTCCATATAAAGGTACCCAAATCCGATCTCCAAAGCATAGTACTCCATTGGAACGCTTAACAAATCCCTTCTCATTCTCAGCCACCCTTCTCATTCTCAGCCATACCAAATATGTTCTCAGCAGGTCGGTTTTCTGCTTTCAACGCTTCCGTTTGAGCTTCAAGTATTTGAGACGGTAACGGCGATACGATAGTCATTCCCAGTGACCTAACCCGTAATGGTGGTATTCTTTCCTTTCGACTAAGAGCATCAGCAACAACGTTTGCTTTACCAGGATGGTAGCGAATTTCGCAATCATAATCGCTTAGCAACTCAATCCAACGTCGTTGTCTCATATTGAGCTCTTTTTGATTCAAGATGTGTTGTAGACTTTTGTGGTCAGTAAACACAACACACTTTGTTCCATACAAGTAATGTCTCCATATCCTCAAGGCAAAAACCACAGCACCTAACTCCAAATCATGGGTGGTGTAGTTTTTCTCATGCTTCTTGAGCTGTCGGGAAGCATAAGCTATCACTTTCTCTCGTTGCATTAACACAGCTCCCAAACCTTTATGTGAAGCGTCACAATAGACGACGAAATCCTCGTTACCTTCAGGCAACGCCAAGATAGGAGCACTACACAACATCTCCTTAAGTAATAGAAATGCTTCCTCTTCTTTATCTCCCCATTCATACTTAACACTCTTTTGACTCAATTTGGTCAACGGTTTAGCTATCTTCGAAAATCCCTCGATGAATCTTCGGTAATAACCGGCTAAACCTAAAAATTGACGAACTTCTGTTGGGGTCGTAGGTGCAGCCCAATCTTTTATTGCTTCAATCTTAGCAGGATCCACATGCACTCCTTGTCTATCAATCACATGACCCAAAAATTGTACCGTCGGAATCCAAAATTCACATTTGGAGAACTTGGCATACAGTTTCTCCCTCCTGAGCAATTCTAAAATAAGTCTTAGATGCTCCTCATGCTCCTTCTCACTCTTTGAGTAAATTAGAATATCGTCGATGAATACGATCACAAACTTATCTAAATAAGGTTTACACACCCGATTCATGAGATCCATGAATACCGCCGGTGCGTTGGTCAACCCAAACAGCATCACCTGAAACTCGTAATGCCCGTAACGGGTTCTGAAAGCCGTTTTCGGAATATCTTCCTCGCGAACTCGAAGTTGATGATATCCCGATCTCAAATCGATCTTTGAATACACACTCGATCCTTGTAGTTGATCGAACAAGTCGTCGATCCTCAGTAATGGGTATCTATTCTTCACCGTTAATTTGTTCAGCTCTCGGTAATCAATGCACATACGAAACGATCCATCTTTCTTCTTCACGAATAAGACTGGGGCTCCCCAAGGTGAAGAACTTGGTCTTATGAATCCTTTTTCGGCTAACTCCGCTAACTGTTTTGACAACTCTTCTAGTTCGGTGGGTGCAAGACGATAAGGCGCTCGTGCTACAGGTGCAGCACTAGGTATCAACTCAATCTGAAACTCCACTTGTCTAGTAGGCGGAATTCCCGGCAAATCATCGGGAAACACATCAGGAAAATCATGAACTATAGGTACATCTCCAATGCACCTTTCCTTCTTCTCCGTCCCTCCTTTCTCAGAAATTTGAGCTAAGAAAAGGTAACATCCTTTCTCCATTAGCTTTGGTAACTTAGTGCAATAAATGACTGCTAACCGGGATGGGCTCCTCGAACCTTTTCGATCTCCTAGTATATTTAGAATTTCCTTTCCGTAAGGTACATGCACGATCTTCTCGTCGCAAAGTATGTGAGCACGTGTGACAACTGGCAAAATAGGGAGCCGTTTTAAAAACCCGCATTACATTAAAAATTATAATTTTGGAATTTTTGAAAAGTTTAATGTGACGAGATGTTTTATGAACGTTGGAATGTGTTTTTGATCGTATGTTAATTATGAGGATTGATTATTTATTTATGGTTTGGTTTGATTCGTTCGTAATGATCTATTTTGAGATTGTTACTTTGGCACTACATTGACTCCGGTACTAGGTTAATCTAACAATTTTAATTATATTTTTAATATTGGTTCGGATATTATAATTTTTGGAACGGGTTCAGTTTGAGAAAGTTGTTTGGTTATTTAAGGTTTCGGGTTTGGCCCGTGTATTTACACCGGACTACTTAACCCACCACACCTCTCACTATTATTATTATTATGATTAAAAAGGTTGTTTTTTAATAAGAGTAAATTGCATCGTCCTTGTGGATCCGGTCATAAGCAAACACAACACCCTCATCACCAACTTTACTACTCTCTCTCTCTTCTACCATATCAACCATCACCGCCCCCTAATCCCCCAAATCGCACCACCACCGCCACCCTCTCATTAAATCTAACACCACCACCTTAATCATCTTCTTCCGATCTATCTTTTGGTGCAAACCATGCGCGATTTGGACCATTCTAACACTTATTTCGAATTAAAATCACCACGTATTCACCACACAATCGTCATTTCTTGTCTTGGTTTTTGGAGATTCATTCGAGTTAGTCTTGGGAATCGAAGGTAGGTCGAGCTTGGCTCGTGTTTTTGTTCGAACCGTGACCTAGGGTCACGAATTTTATCTTCTTTTCGGGTTTTATGGATATTAATACGAGATTCAAGTGGGTTTTTTTATAAAAATGGGTTAAATGGAAGTTTGGTATCCGGGTTCATGTTTTCTCGATGGGTCGAGACTCAACCGAGAGCTATTGCTCTCGGCTTGGATGATTGTTGTGTTATTTTTGACCATGCGGTGTATGTTTGATCCTTGGTGCTCGATTGGTGATGTTTGGTTGTTCTTGGTTATGTTTGGATGACCCTTGTGGTCGTTTGGTTCTCGGCCGACACCCCCATAGTGGGCTGTTTGGTTCGGTGTGGCTCGATAGAGCTAGCCGAGACCTATTGGTCTTGGGTGTGGCTCCCGTATCTTGTTTCGGGCTTATATTGACCCGGGTTGACTTGGTAACTCAACCCGTAACTTATTTTGTTTTCGGATATATTGTTACTTGTCGGATTATTATTATTGTTGTTGTCGTGGTTGTGATGTTTTGACCATGGATGCTTATTGGATTTATTATTTTAGACTTGAGTGGCATATTTGGGTTACGAGATATGTTGGAGATGTGTTGTCGAGTGTGGATACTTGGGGACCGATTGTGAGACAGTCATTAGATGACGGAGATAGGTTAGTTGGGTGCCGTAGTCGGACCCTCATGTTGTAGCACGTGGATATGGGATGGATTTGGATGGAGATGATATATTTATTATGATTTGATACTTATTTTGGGCTTGGACTATGAGCCGAGAGTCATGACTCGGACATGTGACCAAATTCTATGACTCGATAAATATTTAAAAAGTCAAATATTAAAAATAATACTCGTAATACTATTATTGAGAATATAATCGTTTATATACGTATATAGATGTGATAAACGTATATATATATATATATATATATATATATATATATATATATATATATATATATATATATATATATAAATGCGTATATTAATAATAAAACGATCACGAGTAAACGTTATAATAATATAACGATAGTTATTATGCTATGCAAATAGTGTAATAAATGTCGGACTATTATTATAAATAATAACTATAAATAACGGCGAAAACTAATAAGTCGGGTGAGTAATAAATAAAAACATAACGATTTTTATAAATTTAGAAACTTATCGAGTTATATGAGTTGTGGTTATTTAAAGTCCAAGTGGACTTTATATTGTGACTTTTGTGCTGTCACGGATATATGACGATTAATATAAACATTTTTTATAGCAAGTAACTTATTTAATCGACGGATTAGATCGATTTATTTGATTATATAAAATGAGTATATTAATGGGCATCGTATCCCACGACACCCATAGGTTGTGATATATGTTTTAGGGTAATAAATTACTATGTATCTCGTGGAATTTGGCCGATTCGACGATATATATTGGGAATTTATTGGACTACGATATATACCAAATAGAATTCTTTGTGCTATGTGCTTTAGGTTGGGTATAATTTTGGAACGATATATTACGTAAATAAATATGGGAGATTACCAAATCGACGGATTTGATAAGCTTCGATGATTATTTAAATAATATGTTGGGCTAATATTAGACCTATAGTTGGTTTATTATTTCGTTTGTTGTGGCTTTTTGGTTTGAGTTGTGTCGACCCTTCACCCATATGGATACCAAACGTCGAATTTCAAATTAATATGAAGTTAATCCGAGAAATGGATATTTTTGGAAAGTAAAACGGAATACGTTCGGGAATGGGAATATTTGATTTTTGAGGAAATGGTTTATGAATGAGTTTGATATTGTTAGGAAGTGCCGAGTCTGTAGTTGCCGTTATGTGAGTTGCTTGAGTTGCTTATGTCTTTCTTCTATCGATTTCTTTTGAGGATTTTCTGGACTTGAGGTGAGTCATAGCCCCACTTTTTCTCTTGAACTTTGTTTTCAATACTTGGGGTGAGAAACGTGCAAATGTTTTATGTGGACTATTATCGCTTTATTTATTTATTTCAAAACTTGCTATGCTTATAGAACTAGGTAGGCTTACGCGAGGCCTAGTCTCGAACTAGGTAAGCTATTGATTTGGTTGTTGAGCGAGGCCTAGTCCCGAACTAGGTAAGCTATTGGATTGGTTATAGAGCGAGGCCTAGACTTGAGCTAGGTAAGCTATTGATTGGATTGATTTGGGCTATAGCGTGCACCTATAGGGTTGATTTGATTTGGTTGGATTATTTTGGTTGGATATTTTGGTTGGATGATTGAGGCCTAGTCTAGCTAGCAAGTGTTTTGCGTATATGTCCACTATATCGAATTATGAATTTAAACCTATGATCTCACCAGCGAAAGTTGACTTTTAGCACGTTTTCTCAGGTATTTAAGTGATGCTCTATGGATGCTTGGGATTGGAGGCTTGGCAATGGCACCGGTTATGGATCTATTTTTCTAAAACTCTAATAACTATTGTGGACCTATGTTTATTTCTTTTGGGCCTTACTCTGGATAATTCTTAGGATAAATGTAAACTTTAAAACCCGTTTTGGTTGTGTTTTTCTTATGTTTACTTTATCTCGTTCTTCAATGACTTTGAATGGATACCAATCCCCGTAGCACCCCGAAAGCTTGTTAAGTCTTCCGCTGTATCAAATTTTGGGGGTGTTACAGATTGGTATCAGAGCCAAGGTTATAGAGAACTAGGTAAATAGACACCTAAACTATAACCGATTTTTATAGAAAATGATCCTCGACCATTGCCCGCCAGCCCGCCAAGCCGAAGCATCATTGTTATTATTGAGGTATTATGAGATTATTGAGATGATTATTAGATTTGGAATTCTTGAGGTGATTTGAGGTTTTGAGGTTTATTGATTTAGTGATATGATGGCGTTTTGAGGAATTATATGGCTTAATTGTTTTTATGTACGATTTTAGTAATGGGGTATTTTAAATCTTTCTTGGTTATATATGATTTGAGATTATATGGCGATTTTGATATGGTATTTTGAGTTCGCGGTTTAGTTGTTTTGAAACACTTACACCTACCCTACGCCGTTGTCACAGACTATGGCCTCCCGTACGCCCGACATTGTTGAGGATATTCTTACTGCACCGGTATTTCCAGCACAGTTCACCATGGCTCCTGATGACCCTTACCAGGTTGCCATGCATTCAGCTACTGTGACACCGACAGGTTCTACTTCAGCACCACCTGCTGCATCTATGCAGGGACCCTCATCTTCTCTAGGGCTCACTGGTACATCGAGGCAGCTTACACTTCATCAGGCTTTGGCTCGTGTGGCTCCACGTTTTGCCCACCGAGCTACGGCACGTATGTCGGTACGCCCAACTTCACCACCTTTACAAATAGATGCTCACTCCCTTCTGTCAGAGGCGCTGCCTGCATCATTGCGTTGTCGTCCTAGATCACTTACCCCTTCACCACATGGTTCACCTGTTAGGAGATGACGATTGATGATGTACTCTTCCGATGAGGAGGAGGAGGAGTACGAGGTGAGGATGAGGCTGATGACCCTCAGGAGGCTGAGCAGGGTGATGATGATGACCCTGAGGAGGAGGATGACCCTCAGGAGGAGGAGATGCCTGATGATGATGATCTGTTAGTACCGCCAGCTCAGGCTGAGGAGCCTGATTCACCTATACATCCGATTGAGCCTGTTTCACCTGATCATCCATTTCTGTTTGATTCACCACCTGGTAGTCCCGTGGAGTCGGATGCACCTTCTGAGGTTTCTGCTGAGCATGCTGAGTTAGGTGAGACTGGTAGGATGTGGTCTCAGATTTTTGATCTTGGTGAGAGAATTACGCGTATGTCTGAGCGGATTGATAGGGTGACCGTTGAGTTCATTGGGGAGTTGAGGATTGACATGGCTACTGTTGAGAGGAGAGTTACCGAGATGAGGAGAGGTTTGATGGAGGTTCACGAGCAGATTGAGAGTTTACAGCGATGTTTTATTACAGCTCGAGAGGCCGACCGCAAGTTATGGCAAAGGAATGCCGAGCTGGAGAAGGAGGTGGCTGACCTCAAGAGAGACAGCGACACCCATAGTGTGGAGTTAGGATCATTATGGAGAGATCTTAATGGCTTGAGGCAGGAGTTGAGGAGCCTCTGCCAGCAGCGTGGCTAGATGTTTGAGCTATGTTATCTTGTTGCTTTCCTAACCGAGGAGTGTTCGGTTGGAAAAGCTAGTTATCCTATTTTGATGTATTTTCAGTTGATTACCCGTCTTATTGGAACGATTATTACCTTTTGTGTTATCGGTAGTTGGAACGATGTTGGATCTTTATTGTATGGTTGATGGTTATTATTATATGGTATTATGTGGTTTTTGGATATTATGGAAATTGAGTTCCTATTCGCCTTATTGATGTCTTGTGGTGTACTGTTGATATTCTTTCCATGACTTGGCTTCGTTGATTTAATTCTTGTCGAGCATATGGTAAGTTCTATCGGGGACTCACGAACTTGTATGATGTTTCAGATCAATGGCCCCACAACGAAACCCTGTTAGAGCTACCAGAATTGGTCCTGCAACGGCTACCCCTGGTCGTCGAGGACGCCGTCCTACTCGAAATGTTGAGACCCCTACTCCTGACAACCTGGACACTACTAACCGCAACAACAGGAATCAAAATGTTGATGTTCAGGGAGACAATGATCATGTTCCACTTAATGCACCTACTGTGGATCAGGCAATGATCAATCAACTTGTGGAGCAACGAGTTGCTGAGTTACTAGCTGAGTCGAATCATTCCAACAATTCTGTTGGAACATTTCCACCTGTTCGTGCTAATGGATGTAACTACAAGGAGTTTAAGATTTGTGGACCCGTTGAGTTTGGTGGAACTGATGGAGTGGTCTACTTGGTCAGGTGGATAGAGAAGACCGAGCCAGTGTTTAATGTCAGTGGTTGTGCGGAGAATACGAAGGTAAAGTTTGCTTCTTTTACTTTCAAGGATGAAGCTTTAACTTGGTGGAACAATTACCGAAACTCGGTTGGGAGTGATGTGGCTTATGCTATGACTTGGGAGCAATTTAAGTCTTTGCTGATTCAGACTTACTGCCCAAGGAATGAGATTAAGAAGCTAGAGATTGAGTTCTAGAACCATAAGGTGAAAGGTACCAATATGGCAACTTACAATCGCCGTTATCGAGAGTTAGCCTTACTTTGTCCCGATATGGTTAGGACTGAGACTCAAAGGATTGAGAGGTATACCGATGGGTTGCCAGTAGCTACAAGGAACGATGTGATTTTTGCTAAGCCTGCAAACATTCATGAGGCTATCACTATTGCTCAACAATTGATGGACTCGTTGGCATTGGAAGAAGCTGAGAAAGACAAGAATGGAAAGAGGAAGAGGGATAATCACTCTAAGGGTAATGATCATCGAAACAAGCGACAAACAACTACTAGAGCTTATGCTATGAGAGATGGAGACAAGAAGAACTACAATGGAGATGCACCCAAGTGTAACCGATGTTATAAGCATCATTCTGGTCGATGTACTGTGATGTGCAAGAATTGCTCTAAGATGGGACACATAGCTAAGGATTGTAGAGCTCGACCACTTGCTATGGTTCAAACTACTCCTGAAACTATGAGCAAGGCTAATGTTACTTGCTATGGATGTAGAAAGAAGGGACATTATAGGAATGAGTGTAGGGAATCGTGGAACCGAGGAAATCAAGGATCGGGTGGTAATGGGTACAATAATGGAAACCGTGGAGCTGGAGGAAACCGTGGATGACAAGATAATGGGGACCAACGTGTGGAAGCTGGAGCTGCTCATGGGAGAGTGTATGCACTTGGGAACGAGAGAGGAGAAGATCCGAACGTCGTTACTAGTACGTTCCTTCTCAATAATCGTTATGCTTCCATACTATTTGATACTGGTGCCGATAAGAGTTTTGTATCCACTAAGTTTGCACCCTTACTAGAGAAACCCCCGATGGCCTTAGGAATTGGTTACGATGTAGAGTTAGCTAATGGGAAAGTAGAGAGGATTAGGACTATCATTCGCGGTTGCACGTTAAACTTTCTGAATCGCCCCTTCAACATAGATCTTCTACCCGTCACGTTAGGAAGTTTCGATGTCATTATTGGTATGGATTGGTTGTCGAAGTATCGTGCTCATATAATTTGCGATGAGAAGATCGTGCGTGTGCCATACGGCAAGGAAATTCTGAACATCCCAGGAGATAGAAAGGATCTAAGAGGCCCATCTAGATTAGCGGTCATATCTTGCACTAAATTGCCGAAGCTAATGGAAAAAGGATGTTACCTTTTCTTAGCTCAGATTTCTGAGAAAGGAGGGAAGGAGAAGAAGGAAAAGTGCATTGGAGATGTGCCTATAGTTCGTGATTTTTCGGATGTGTTTCCCGATGATTTTCCGGGAATCCCGCCTACTAGACAAGTGGAATTTCAGATTGAGTTGATACCTGGTGCTACACCTGTAGCATGAGCGCCTTACCGTCTTGCACCTACTGAACTGGAAGAGTTGTCAAAGCAACTAGCGGAGTTAGCCGAAAAGGGATTTGTAAGACCAAGCTCTTCGCCTTGGGGAGCCCCAGTCTTATTTGTGAAGAAGAAGGATGGATCGTTTCGCATGTGTATTGATTATCGAGAGTTGAACAAGTTAACGGTGAAGAATAGATACCCGTTACCGAGGATCGACGATTTATTCGATCAGCTTCAAGGATCGAGTGTGTATTCGAAGATCGATTTGAGATCAGGATATCATCAGCTTCGAGTTCGTGAGGAAGATATTCCGAAAACGGCTTTTAGAACCCGTTACGGGCATTACGAGTTTCAGGTGATGCCGTTTGGGTTAACTAACGCACCGGCAGTATTCATGGATCTCATGAATCGGGTGTGTAAGCCTTACTTAGATAAGTTTGTGATTGTGTTCATCGATGACATTCTAATTTATTCGAAGAGCGAGAAGGAGCATGAGGAGCATCTAAGACTTATTTTAGAATTGCTCAGGAAGGAGAAACTGTATGCCAAGTTTTCTAAATGTGAATTTTGGATTCCGACGGTACAATTTCTAGGTCATGTGATTGATAGGAAAGGAGTTCATGTGGATCCTGCTAAGATTGAAGCGATTAAAGATTGGGCTGCACCTACGACCCCAACAGAAGTTCGTCAATTTTTGGGATTAGCCGGTTATTACCGAAGATTCATTGAGGGATTTTCGAAGATAGCAAAACCGTTGACCAAATTGACTCAAAAGAGTGTTGAGTATGAATGGGGAGATAAGGAAGAGGAAGCATTTCAGTTACTTAAGGAAATGTTGTGTAGTGCTCCTATCTTAGCGTTACCTGATGGTAACGAGGACTTCGTCGTCTGTTGTGACGCTTCTCACAAAGGTTTGGGAGCTGTGTTAATGCAACGAGAGAAAGTGATAGCTTATGCTTCCCGGCAGCTCAAGAAGCACGAGAAGAACTACACCACCCATGATTTGGAGTTAGGTGCTGTGGTTTTTGCCTTGAGGATATGAAGACATTACTTGTATGGAACCAAGTGTGTAGTGTTTACTGACCACAAAAGTCTGCAACACATTTTGAACCAAAAAGAGCTCAACATGAGACCGCGACGTTGGATTGAGTTGCTAAGCGATTATGATTGTGAAATTCGCTACCATCCTGGTAAAGCAAACGTTGTTGCTGATGCTCTTAGTCGAAAGGAGAGAATTCCACCGTTACGAGTTAGGTCATTAGGGATGACTAGCGTATCGCCATTACCGTCTCAAATATTGGAAGCTCAAACGGAAGCGTTGAAAGCGGAGAACCGATCTGCTGAGAATATATTTGGGATGGCAGTAAATGAGAAGGGATTTGTTAAGCGATCTGATGGAGTATTATGTTTTGGAGAGCGAAGTTGGGTACCATTGTATGGAGGAATTCGAGAGTTGATTATGCATGAGTCGCATAAGTCAAGATACTCTATTCATCCTGGGTCTGACAAGATGTACCAGGATTTGAAAAAGTTATATTGGTGGCCAAATATGAAGGCAGATATAGCGTTGTATGTTAGTAAGTGTTTGACTTGCTCTAAGGTTAAGGCAGAACATCAAAGACCGTCAGGATTATTGACGCAGCCAGAACTCCCGGTTGGGAAGTGGGAGCGGATCACGATGGACTTTATTACCAAATTACCAAAGACGGCTAGCGGTTGTGACGCTATATGGGTAATTGTGGATCGTTTGACTAAGTCTGCTCATTTCCTGGCGATTAGTGAAGATGATAGTGTTGATAAACTTGCGAGGTTGTATGTAAAGGAGATTGTTTCTCGTCATGGAGTTCCGATATCGATTATTTCTGATCGCGACAGCCGCTTCACGTCAGCATTGTGGCGATCACTTCAAACCGCTTTGGGGACGAGACTTGATATGAGTACTGCATATCACCCCCAAACCGATGGTCAAAGTGAGAGAACTATTCAGACTTTGGAGGATATGCTTTGTGCATGCATAATAGACTTTGGTAAAGGCTGGGAGAAATATCTACCCCTTGCGGAGTTCTCCTACAACAATAGCTACCACACAAGTCTTAAGGCTGCACCATTTGAAGCTTTGTATGGCCGTAAATGTCGTTCACCTATTGGTTGGGCAGAAGTTGGAGATAGCCAACTCACAGGCCCTGAGCTTATTTTGGAAACTACTGAGAAGGTAACGCAAATTCGAGATCGACTGCAAGCAGCTAGGGATAGGCAGAAAAGCAACGCTGATCAGAGGCGTAAACCCCTAGAATTCCAGGTTGGAGACAAAGTGATGCTGAAAGTCTCGCCTTGGAAGGGTGTGATACGTTTTGGGAAACGTGGGAAACTAAATCCCCGCTACATTGGACCATTTCTTATTTTGGAAAGAATTGGGCCCGTAGCTTATCGATTGGAATTGCCAATGGAATTGAATAAAGTTCATGATGTGTTTCATGTTAGCAATTTGAAGAAATGTCTTTCGGAGGAAACGCCAATTATACCAATCAAGGATATTCGTGTGGATGAGAGTTTAAATTTTGTGGAAGAACCGATTGAGATATTGGATAGAGAGATTAAACGACTTAAGAGAAGTCGCATCCCGCTCATCAAAGTTCGTTGGAATTCGCGGCATGGACCGGAATTCACGTGGGAACGTGAGGATGAGTTTCGAAAGAGATATCCGAAGCTTTTTATTTCATAGATGGGTTGTTCCGAGAGAAACCCGGGACGGGTTCCTTCTAAGGCTGGGAGGATGTGACAACTGGCAAAATAGGGAGCCGTTTTAAAAACACGCATTACATTAAAAATTATAATTTTGGAATTTTTGAAAAGTTTAATGTGACGAGATGTTTTATGAACGTTGGAATGTGTTTTTGATCGTATGTTAATTATGAGGATTGATTATTTATTTATGGTTTGGTTTGATTCATTCGTAATGATCTATTTTGAGATTGTTACTTTGGCACTACATTGACTCCGGCACTAGGTTAATCTAACAATTTTAATTATATTTTTAATATTGGTTCGGATATTATTATTTTTGGAACGGGTTCGGTTTGAGAAAGTTGTTTGGTTATTTAAGGTTTCGGGTTTGGCCCGTGTATTTACACCGGGCTACTTAACCCACCACACCTCTCACTATTATTATTATTATGATTAAAAAGGTTGTTTTTTTTTAATAAGAGTAAATTGCATCGTCCTTGTGGATCCGGTCATAAGCAAACACAACACCCTCATCACCAACTTTACTACTCTCTCTCTCTTCTACCATATCAACCATCACCGCCCCCTAATCCCCCAAATCGCGCCACCACCGCCACCCTCTCATTAAATCTAACACCACCACCTTAATCATCTTCTTCCGATCTATCTTTTGGTGCAAACCACGCGCGATTTGGACCACTCTAACACTTATTTCGAATTAAAATCACCACGTATTCACCACACAATCGTCATTTCTTGTCTTGGTTTTTGGAGATTCATTCGAGTTAGTCTTAAGAATCGAAGGTAGGTCGAGCTTGGCTCGTGTTTTGGTTCGAACCGTGACCTAGGGTCACGAATTTTATCTTCTTTTCGGGTTTTATGGATATTAATACGAGATTCAAGTGGGTTTTTGATAAAAATGGGTTAAATGGAAGTTTGGTTTCCGGGTTCATGTTTTCTCGATGGGTCGAGACTCAACCGAGAGCTATTGCTCTTGGCTTTGGTGATTGTTGTGTTATTTTTGACCATGCGGTGTATGTTTGATTCTTGGTGCTCGATTGGTGATGTTTGGTTGTTCTTGGTTATGTTTGGATGACCCTTGTGGTCGTTTGGTTCTCGGCCGACACCCCCATAGTGGGCTGTTTGGTTCGGTGTGGCTCGATAGAGCTAGCCGAGACCTATTGGTCTCGGGTGTGGCTCCCGTATCTTGTTTCGGGCTTATATTGACCCGGGTTGACTTGGTAACTCAACCCGTAACTTATTTTGTTTTCGGATATATTGTTACTTGTCGGATTATTATTATTGTTGTTGTCGTGGTTGTGATGTTTTGACCATGGATGCTTATTGGATTTATTATTTTGGACTTGAGTGGCATATTTGGGTTACGAGATATGTTGGAGATGTGTTGTCGAGTGTGGATACTTGGGGACCGATTGTGAGATGGTCATTAGATGACGGAGATAGGTTAATTGGGTGCCGTAGTCGGACCCTCAAGTTGTAGCACGTGGATATGGGATGGATTTTGGACGGAGATGATATATTTATTTTGACTTGATACTTATTTTGGACTTGGACTATGAGCCGAGAGTCATGACTCGGACATGTGACCAAATTCTATGACTCGATAAATATTTAAAAAGTCAAATATTAAAAATAATACTCGTAATACTATTATTGAGAATATAATCGTTTATATACGTATATAGACGTGATAAACGTATATATATATATATATATATATATATATATATATATATATATATATATATATATATATATATATATATATATATATGCGTATATTAATAATAAAACGATCACGAGTAAACGTTATAATAATATAACGATAGTTATTATGCTATGCAAATAGTGTAATAAATGTCGGACTATTATTATAAATAATAACTATAAATAACGGCGAAAACTAATAAGTCAGGTGAGTAATAAATAAAAACATAACGATTTTTATAAATTTAGAAACTTATCGAGTTATACGAGTTGTGGTTATTTAAAGTCCAAGTGGACTTTATATTGTGACTTTTGTGTTGTCACGGATATATGACGATTAATATAAAAATTTTCTATAGCAAGTGACTTATTTAATCGACGGATTAGATCGAGTTATTTGATTATATAAAATGAGTATATTAATGGGCATCGTATCCCACGACGCCCATAGGTTGTGGTATATATTTTAGGGTAATAAATTACTATGTATCTCGTGGAATTTGGCCGATTCGATGATATATATAGGGAATTTATTGGACTACGATATATACCAAATAGAATTCTTTGTGCTATGTGCTGTAGGTTGGGTATAATTTTGGAACGATATATTACGTAAATAAATATGGGAGATTACCAAATCGACGGATTTGATAAGCTTCGATGATTATTTAAATAATATGTTGGGCTAATATTAGACCTATAGTTGGTTTATTATTTCGTTTGTTGTGGCTTTTTGGTTTGAGTTGTGTCGACCCTTCACCCATATGGATACCAAATGTCGAATTTCAAATTAATATGAAGTTAATCCGAGAAATGGATATTTTTGGAAAGTAAAACGGAATACGTTCGGGAATGGGAATATTTGATTTTTGAGGAAATGGTTTCTGAACGAGTTTGATATTGTTAGGAAGTGCCGAGTCTGTAGTTGCCGTTACGTGAGTTGCTTGAGTTGCTTACGTCTTTCTTCTATCGATTTCTTTTGAGGATTTTCTAGACTTGAGGTGAGTCATAGCCCCACTTTTTCTCTTGAACTTTGTTTTCAATACTTGGGGTGAGAAACGTGCAAATGTTTTATGTGGACTATTATCGCTTTATTTATTTATTTCAAAACTTGCTATGTTATAGAACTAGGTAGGCTTACGCGAGGCCTAGTCCCGAACTAGGTAAGCTATTGATTTGGTTGTTGAGCGAGGCCTAGTCCCGAACTAGGTAAGCTATTGGATTGGTTATAGAGCGAGACCTAGACTTGAGCTAGGTAAGCTATTGATTGGATTGATTTGGGCTATAGCGTGCACCTATAGGGTTGATTTGATTTGGTTGATTTGATTTGGTTGGATTATTTTGGTTGGATATTTTGGTTGGATGATTGAGGCCTAGTCTAGCTAGCAAGCGTTTTGCGTATATGTCCACTATATCGAATTATGAATTTAAACCTATGATCTCACCAGTGAAAGCTGACTTTTAGCACGTTTTCTCAGGTATTTAAGTGATGCTCTATGGATGCTTGGGATTGGAGGCTTGGCAATGGCACCGGTTATGGATCTATTTTTCTAAAACTCTGATAACTATTGTGGACCTATGTTTATTTCTTTTGGGCCTTACTCTGGATAATTCTTGGGATAAATGTAAACTTTAAAACCCGTTTTGGTTGTGTTTTTCTTTTGTTTACTTTATCTCATTTTTTCATGACTTTGAATGGATACCAATCCCCGTAGCACCCCGAAAGCTTGTTGAGTCTTCTGCTGTATCAAATTTTGGGGGTGTTACAGCACGATACTTCGACAACCAATCCATACCAATGATGACATCGAAACTTCCTAACGTGACGGGTAGAAGATCTATGTTGAAAGGGTGATTCAAGAAATTTAACGTGCAACCACGAATGATGGTATTAATCCTTTCTATGTTCCCATTTGCTAACTCTATATCATACCCAATTCCTAAGGCCATCGGGGATTTCTCTAATAAGGGTGCAAACGTAGTGGACACAAAACTTCTATCGGCACCAGTATCAAATAGTATGGAAGCATAACAATTATTGAGAAGGAACGTACCAGTAACGACATTCAGATCTTCTCCTCTTTCGTTCCCGAGTGCATACACTCTTCCCTGAGCACCTTGATTTCCTCGGTTCCACGATTCTCTACACTCGTTCCTATAATGTCCCTTCTTTCCACACCCATAACAAGTAACGTCTGCCTTATTTCTCACTTCAGGAGCAGCTTGAACCATAGCAAGAGGTCGAGCTCTACAATCCTTAGATGTGTGTCCTTTCTTTGAGCAGTTCTAGCATCTTACACTACACCATCCAGAATGATACTGGTGGCAACGACCACACTTGGGTGCATCACCATTCTGGTTCTTCTTATCTCCATTCCCAATAGCATAAGCCTTAGCTTGTCGCTTGTTTCGGTGATCATTACCCTTAGAGTGATGGTCTCTCTTTCTCTTTCCATTCTTATCTTAGTCAGCTCCTTCCAATTCCAACGAATCCATTAGTTGTTGAGCAATTGTGATTGCCTCATGGAGGTTTGCAGGTCTAGCAGAAATCACATCATTAGTTGTAGCCATAGGTAACCCATCGGTATACCGCTCAATCTTTTGAGTCCCAGTTTTTACCATATCTGGGCAAATAAAGGCCAACTCCTGGTAACAACGATTGTAAGTCGCCATATCAGTACCCTTCACTTTGTGATTCCAAAACTCAATCTCTAGCTTCTTAACCTCATTCCTTGGGCAATAAGTCTGGATCAGCAGAGACTTAAATTGCTCCCAAGTCATAGCATAAGTCACATCACTCCCAACTGAATTTCGGTAATTGTTCCACCAAGTTAAAGCTTCATCTTTGAAAGTAAAAGAAGCAAACTTTACCTTCGCATTCTCCGCACAACCACTGACATTAAACACTGACTCAGTCTTCTCAATCCACCTGACCAAGTAAACCACTCCTTCAGTTCCACCAAACTCAATAGGTCCACAAATCTTGAACTCCTTGTAGTGACATCCACTAGCACGAACAGGTGGAAAAGTTCCAGCAGAATTGTTGGAATGATTTGACTCAGCCAGTAGTTCAGCAACTCTTTGCTCGACAAGTTGATTGATCATTGCTAAGTCCACAGTAGGTGCATTAAGTGGAACATGATCATTGTCTCCCTGAACATCAACATTTTGATTCCTGTTGTTGCGGTTACTAGTGTCCAGGTTGTCAGGAGTAGGGGTTTCAACATTTCGAGTAGGACGGCGTCCTCGGCGACCAGGGGTAGTCACTGCAGGACCAGTTCTGGTAGCTCTAACAGGGTTTCGTCTTGGGGCCATTGATCTGAAACATCATAGAAGTTCATGAGTCTCCAATAGAACTTATCATATGCTCAACAAAAGTAATTCAATGAAGTCAAATCATGGAAAGAATATCAACAATACACCATAAAACATCAATAAGGCGAATAGGGACTCAATTTCCACAATACCCAAAAAAACCACATAATACCATATACTAATAACCATCAACCATACAATAGAGATCCAACATCGTTCCAACTACTGGAAAACACAAAATATGCTAATCGTTCCAAAAGAGACGAATACTGAACGAAAAATACATCAAAATATGATAACTAGCTTTTCTAACCGAACACTCCTCGGTGTAGAAAGCAACAAGACAACATAACCCAAACATCTAGCCACGCTGCTGGCGAAGGCTCCTCAACTCCTGGCTCAAGCCATCAAGATCTCTCCATAATGATCCTAACTCCACACTATGGGTATCGCTGTCTCTCCTGAGGTCTGCCACCTCCTTCTCTAGCTCGGTGTTCCGCTGCCATAACTTGCGGTCGGCCTCTCGAGCTGTGATAAAACCTCGCTGTAAACTCCCAATGTGCTCGTGAATCTCCATCAAATCTCTCCTCATCTCAGTAACTCTCCTATCAGTCGTAACCATATCAATCCTCAATTCCCCAATGAACTCAACGGTCACCCTATCGATCCGCTCAGACATACGTGTAACTCTCTCACCAAGATCAGTATTCTGAGCCCACATCCTACTAGTCTCACCTAACTCTGCCTGCTCAGCAGAAACCTCAGATGACGCATCCGACGCCACTGGACTACCAGGTGGTGAATCAAACAGAAACGGATGGTCAGGTGAAACAGGCTCAATCGGATGTATAGGTGAATCAGGCTCCTCAGCCTGAGCTGGTGGCACTAACACATCATCATCATCAGGCATCTCCTCCTCCTGAGGGTCATCCTCCTCCTCAGGGTCATCATCATCACCCTGCTCAGCTTCCTGAGGGTCATCAGCCTCATCCTCTCCCTCGTACTCCTCCTCCTCCTCATCGAAAGAGTACATCATCAATCGTCGTCTCCTAACAGGTGAACCATGTGGAGATGTGGTAGGTGATCTAGGACGACGACGCAATGATGTGGGTGGCGCCTCTGACAGAAGAGAGTGAGCATCAATCTGTAAAGGTGATGGAGTAGGGCGTACCGACATACGTGCCGTAGGTCGGTGGGCAAAGCGTGGAGCTACACGAGCCAAAGCCTGATGAATAATAAGCTGCCTCGATGTACCAGGGAGCCCTAGAGAAGGTGAGGGTCCCTGCGTAGATGCAGCAGGCGGTGCCGAAGTAGAAGCTGTCTGCGACACAGTAGCTGAAAGCATGGCAACCTGGTAAGGATCATCAGATGCCATAGTGAACTGTGCTGGGAATACCGGTGCAGTAAGAATATCCTCGACAACATCAGGCATATGGGAGGCCATAGTCTGTGACAACGGCGTAGGGTAGGTGTAAGTGTTTCAAAACAACTAAATCGCAACTCAAAATACCATACCAAAAATCCTCATCATATAATTTCGATCATATAATCTTAATAAAGAATTTCAAATACCGCATTACTAAAACATTTATAAAACAATTAGACCATATAATTCCTCGAAACGCCATCTTATAACTAAATCAATATATTCCATAATCTCAAGTCATCTCCAATATCTCATAATACCTCAAAATAATCGAAGATGCTTCGGCTTGGCGGGCTGGCGGGCAATGGTCAAGGATCATTTTCTATAAAAATTCGGTTATAGTTTAGGTGTTTATTTACCTAGTTCTCTATAACCTTGGCTCTGATACCAATCTGTAACACCCCCAAAATTTGGTACAGCGGAAGACTCAACAAGCTTTCGGGGTGCTACGGGGATTGGTATCCAACACAAGACATAATAGAACGAGATAAAGTAAACATAATAAAAACACAACCAAAATGGGGTTTTAAAGTTTACATTTATCCCAACATCATTCAGAGTTAGGCCCAAAAGAAATAACAGTAGGTCCACAATTCAATATCAGAGTTTAGAAAAATAGATCCATAAACCAGGTGCCTTAGCCGAGCCTTCCAATCCATGCATCCAAATCATCACTTAATTACCTGAGAAAACATGCTAAAAGTCAGCTTTCGCTGGTGAGATCATAGGTTTAAATTCATCATCAATATAGTGGACATATACGCAAAACGCTTGCTAGCTAGACTAAGGATTTACTAAAAGCCTGCGGATACCCTCCGCTCCAACATAACACACGGATACCCTCCGCTCTAACATAGATATCCGGGTAACCCCCGCAATATTATAAATACTCGGATAACTTCCGAAGTATTGCTAACCTATAGGTGCACACTATAGTATCTAAATAAGCCAACCTTGAATAGTACACACGAAACCGTGTGACTAAAGCTGACAATTCCAAATAAGCCAACCTTGAATAGTACACACAAAATATATGTGACTAAAGCTGACAATACATACTAGTCCATACGCATAGCAAGTTTTAGAAAGAATATAGAAGCGATAATAGTCCACATAAATAATTTGCACGTTTCTCACCCCAAGTATTGAAAACATAGTTCAAGAGTAAAAGTGGGGCTATGACTCACCTCAAGTCCAGAAATCAGCAAGAAGAAATCGGTAGAAGTAAGATGTATAATAACTCACAAGACGGCAACTACGGACTCGGCACGACCTAACAATATCAACTCGTTCAGAAATCATTTCATCAAAATCGAATATTCCCAAACCCGGACGTATTCCGTTATATTTTCCGAAAATCCATTTCGTATTAGTTTGGAGTATTTACGTTTGGTATCAATAAGGGTGGTGGGTCGACACAAACAAACCAAAAAGGTCACACAAAAGAATAATAAAAATAAACTATAGATCTAATATTAGCCCAATATATTATTTAAATAAATCGTCGAAGTTTATCAAATCCGTCGATTTGATAATCCCCATATTTATTTACGTAACATACCATTCCTAGATTACACCCAATCCTAAAGCACATAGCACACAAATACTATATGGTATATATCGTAGTCTAATAAACTTCTTATATACATCGTCAAATTGGCCAGATTTCCCGATATATATATTTAGCGATTTATTATCCTCTACATATACCACAACCTATGGGCGTCGTAGGATACGATGCCCATTAATATACTCATTTCGTACAGTCAAATAACTCGGTTTAACCTGTCGGTTAAGTAAGTTATTTAGTTATAGAAAATGTTTATATTAATCGTCATATATCCGTGACAACACAAAAGTCACAAACAATAACTCACCTGGACTCAAGTGACCACGACTCCGCATAACTCGATAGCTTTTCTCGTTATATATATAAAATAATATTTCATTTGATATTTAGTTAACGTCGAGAATTTCTCGTTTTATAATATTTATTCATAATAATACTTCCAATAATATTACACTACTCTCGTAGCATAATATATATTTAGTCGCATTATTTATAATACAACTCGTGATTTTTGTTATTATTAATATACGCATTTATACAATTATATATACGTTATTCACGTCTATATATTTATATAAACGTTTATATTACCAATAATATTATTACGAGTTTTATTATTTGGGTTTTAAATTGTAAATAATTATCGAGTCATACGAAATGGTCACATGTCCGAGTCATGACTCTCGGCTCATTGTCCAAGTCCAAAATAATATGTATAAGCCATAATAATCAATACATTTCCGTCCAAATCAATCCCAATACACGTGCTACAACAATAGGGTCCGACTACGGCACCCGACTAACCTATCTCCGTCATTCTAAGTGAGCGTCTCACAATCGGTCCCCACCTAACCACTCGACAGCAACTTCTCAATATACCATAATCCATTGTCGAGACCAAAAAATGATCTCGACACCACAAGCATTCGGCCGAAAAATCAACAAATGCCAAAATCAATATCAAGTTAACAAACAATATAACAAGGAATAATAATTACAACCAAGGTCCATATTCGGGTTGGTTTACCAAGCCAAACCCGAGTCACTCGACTCATTCGAATCTCGGCACAAACCACGAGTCACAAGGACTCGAATCAATAATCAAGGGTCACAAAATAAGGCTCCAAGGAGCACACCCAACTGCCCAAGTCGACCACTAGAGGTCGCGGCATCAAACACCATATACGGCCACAAGTCCGTGACTCCAACGAGTCAAACCAAGATCCAAAGCAATCAATCATGAAAACCATAACTCAAGACCATGAGAAGCAAGAATATCGAGCCCTAAGCTCGGATCCAACACCAAGCCGTGAGTCTTAGACTCACGGTTCATTCGAACCATCAAGAATACACCGAACCCGGATACCAAACTTATTAGAAATCATGTTTTCAATCAAAACCCATATGTATTTCATGTTTTTATTCATAAACCCAAAAGAATATCTTTAAGTCGTGACCCTAGGTCACGTTTTTATCAATAATACGAGTGAAACTCGTCTCACCTTTGATTCTTAAGACTCAAAACGTGACAAACTTCCAAAAACAAGAAAGTGGTGGTGATTTTGGTGATGATACGAGATGAAGTAAGGGGTAAAAGGGCACGTGTAGTAGTAGATCTAAGAGAATAGATGATGGGGAGTTGATTGGTGGTGGCGGTGTAGTGTGGTGATCGGCGGTGTGGCTGTGGTGGAGGCCGGAATATGGGGCGGCTAGGGTTAGAGATAAGGGGGAGAGAGAGATGTGAGGAAGATGATGGGTGGGTGTTTGTGTTTGTGTGTGAACCGGCCCCAACAAGGACCAATTTGTAGTTCTCTTTTTTTTTTAAAAAAAAATAATAATAATAGTAATAATAATAATTTTACTAATAATATGAGTGGGTAAATAATGGGTAAGCGTAAAACACACGGTCCGAAACCCGAACTCATTTCAAACGTTTAATATCCCACGAAACATCCCGTAAATAATTAAATATAGTCGGACTCGTAAAATCAAGTCATAAAATTCCTGTTAGGTAATCCTAGTGCCGGAGTCAGTGTAGTACCAAGTGAGAATTCAAAAATAAATCTCCAAACAAAATTCCATAACGAATCATTAAATAAATCTCAAATCCCATAATGATATTAAATATAATTAACCATAAGATAGGTCTTACAAGTTCGTTACGAATAAAATTCCAAATAAAAATTTGTAAACGAACTTTAACGTAATGCGGGTTTTCAAAATGGCTCCCTAAATTGCCGGTTGTCACATCTCAATTGAACATAAGAGGTTTCAAAGGGTAAAAACCCTTGAAAAAGCTGTGAAAATCAGACTAGGGTTTTTCTTCAAAGTTGCACCCTAAAAGTTACACACTAATGAATGAAAATTGCAAAACTATATATAGATTTTGCAGGGTGACGACGTCAAGAAGGAAATTCTGACGCCGTCAACTCGCCGCCCATAAGGAAATCGGATTGCCTAGATCCACTTTTGACGCCGTCATGTGTAAAGTTGCTCTTGGCCGTCACTAACATTTGGACTATGACGGCCTATGGTGACGCCGTCATCTCCTTAGTACAAAACTCTCTGGACCGTCACGGACTTTATCCACTTCCACCTCTTGGATTGCTCTTGACGCCGTCACTTGGAAACTCTTGACGCCGTCAGGTACTGTTCCCAGCAAGGAAAATTAAGACTTTGCCATTTTCTTCACTTTTATGCTCCAAAAACGTCCAAAATGCTTCCTTTTCCAAAATTTACTCCAAAAGTACCTAAAATGACAAAAGGAACGATTTAGGGCAATATTTGATCAAATAAATTCGAATTCGGGCTAAAATGACTCCCTAAAAATGGTTCATTTTTTGCCTTATCAATAGGTACCCTCACCAGAAAAGACCATTTTCCAAACCCCCAGTACCTTCAAGAGATACTTTTCAAAGTACTGGTAAAATAGTACCTTCTCAAAATACTGTTAGGAATTCACCCAACCAAGGTACTGCTAACACTTCTTCAAAAGTAAGACCAAGGAAGTTCAATTCCTACAAAACTAGAAGGCCTTACACTTCAAAAAGAGTACCTAGCTCAAAGAACCCAACACCAACTGTTAAAACTAAATGGGTTAAGAAAGAAAGTACTACTGGGAAGAAACAGTACTTTCACAGAATAAGAGTGAAAAAGGGAGTGTTGATAAGAATCAACCACAGGTTTTGGAAACAAAGATATTAATTCTTGATAGTGCTTTAAAAAATAGTGGAGATTACATACTCAAAGATTTTGAGTATGTCACTCCACAAGGGAAACACAAGTAAGTAATGGCTTAGGTTCTTAAAAGAAACTAACCGTTTTCATCTTTATGTAGGGCAACCCAGAAGAGGAGCTTAAAGATCATATTATCATTGATAGTGGTTTCTCTGGAAGCATGACAGGAGACAAGGAGCTCTTGTCAGATTTTAAGGCTTATTTTGGAGGAAGAGTTGCATTTGGGAATGATCCTGATGGAGGGAGAATCACTAGCAAAGGAACCATCAAGACTGGATCCATTGATTTTGAGAATGTTAGATATGTGAAGGAGCTTAAATTCAATCTTTTGTCAGTATCTCAGATTTGTGAAATATCTTGTGTTATTCCTTGACACAGAATGTCTTATTCTCTCCCCTGAGTTTAAGTTAGATGATGAAAACTTGGTAATGCTAAGACTACAAAAAAAGGGGCTTTTTGGGACGAACCTTTTTGGAACAAAAAAAAAGTGTGCCAAATACGTGTATTTGGCACAGTCAGGATAACTGTACCAAAAAAATAGGTATTTGGAACAGCTATTAGAAATCCTTTCCAAATATTTATGCATTTAGGACATTGTCTAATAATGGTGCCAAATGCATGTGTATTTGGAACGGTTTCAATTACCTGTGTCAAATACTTATGTATTTGGGACAGTCGGTACCATCAGTGCCAAATATGTATATGTATGTATTTGGAACGGTTTCTAGTGCTTGTGCTAAATACTTGTGTATTTCGAATAACTTTTTTAAAATGTGGAAAATATCCATTTGAAACTTTTTTATAAACTCTTTCGAATGCAAGTGTATTTTGAACATCTTTTAAAACCTGGTCCAAATGCCCATTTCGTCTCACACGTGTTGAATTTTTTTTTTTTTTTTTTTTTTTTTTTTTTTTTTTTTTTTTTTTTGAATTTATAATCGATTTTATTCACTTTAATATTCAATGGCCCTTCATATCAATTTTTTAAGATAACGATTCATCTTAATACGAAAGAAATGATTAATAACTATCAGTAACCCTCATCATCATTTAACAAAACTCAGATCACTTAAAACAAGTTTCTTTTACTTTTTGACTAGTTACCATTGTACATTGTTTAATAAATAAGAATTTTTCCTTTCAAGACTGAGTTTAAAATCACTACTGCATAAAAGCCCATAAACACCCCTTAATAGCTCTGTTGTAAAAATCGGCCCAGGCATCCGATTAATCCCCGCATAATCGCTGATCGCTCACTAAGCGCCTTGATTTATCATAATCGGCATATTTAATCGTTTTGGTCAATGATCGCTTAAAAATCGGTAAACAAACTGATTAATCGGAGAAAATCGGCCTAATCGAACAAAATCGCTTAAAATGGTCAACAAAATCGCTTAAAAATCAGTCAAAATCGCTTAAAAATCGATCAATAAACCGATCAATCGGACAAAGTCAGTCAAAGATCATTAAAAATAGTCAACAAACCAAGTAATATCTACGTTTGACTTTGAACTTTGAAGAATTATGTATTATGTTTATATTTGAACACTTGAAATATTTGAACTTTGATGCATTATGCTTAAATCATACATATAATATAATATAATATCTAAAATTACAATTTTGTGCATAAAAATTCCAATCCGATTAATCCCCGATTAATCCCCGCCTAACCGATTAATCGCTAGGCCCTACCTAACCGCCTCACTAGCGCCTATCGATTTTTACAACCTTACTTAATAGAGTCCGGTTCTACAAAACCAGTTCATATAGGACAAAACTAGTGGGTGTGGGAAGTAAAAACTGGTCCTTATAACAAAAAACGTGCAGAAAGCAGTTTGTTGGAAAAACTTGTCCCTATAGAACTCAAACAAACTAGTTTCTTGAAAAAGAAGTATTTATGTTTTCCATATATATACACCGTATTTTTTTTTTGTGTGTGTGTAAAACCGATTTTACCACCCTGTTTTTATTACAGGTTGATAAAGACTTCATTCTCCTTTACGTCCAACTTTAAAAGAAATTCAAAATTGTTCTAAATAACAAAAAACTAAAACCTATTATACATGCTGCTTAGAAGCTAAAGACTCATATTTTGTTATTTAAGTGATGAGTAAAATGGAGCATTTCCTTTAGCCTAATTTCAATTGCTCAAGATACCTTTTTCACTATTTTAAAATATTTTATTATTTAAAAGATGTGTAAAATGATTATTAGAAATATAATGGGTTTTTGTTAAAATGGCGGTGAGGAATAACAGTGAACAGTAGTTGTGAGCTACTTAACTGCAAGGAGTAGCTGTGAGCACTAACCGCGAGTTGTAACTGTTTATTTTTTATTTTTTAAAAAAATGTTTGGTAACATATTTAACTATAAGAATAGTGATTGAGATGCCTAAAAGTTGTGACTAAATTCATGCCTAAGCCTACGTAGCATCATCCTGATAACTGCAGTCAGGGGACCCAATTTTCAGAAACCATCAGGATCATACCACATATGTTTAGGCATGAGTTTAGGCACATAAATTAGGTCACCAAATAATTTTCCTAACTATAATTATAAATGAGTAAAATGATATATATACATAATTAAATAGAACATGGTTATATGTGTAAATTGGTCGGGTGTTACGTACAAGACAAGAATATGGTTATATTCAACCTTTATTTGTGGCCATATAAGTATGATATATGCATCTACTGATGCATCCATAGCAAGATAACACAAAAACACAAACTAAACTGTCACAACTCACCGCTCCTTTGTCCCAATTTCTTAAACAAGCATTGAAGAATTAGTTTTCCTAAAAAATAGCCACAGCTCACCGCTCCATTATCAAACGACCACAAAAAATCAAAATGGCCACCGCTCCTTTGTCAAACGATTAGTAAAAATCAAAATACTCATTGCTCACCGCTTCAAAAAGCTCCATACCGCTCCTCGCCAAACATGCCCAATATATTACCTTAACCCTTTCATTTACGTTTTGAAATTTCAACTAAATTTTTTGTAAACATCTAAAATAAGGCGCCCAAATTAGGCCCAAAATAAAATTTTAAAATCCCTATCATTTGGCAGTCATTCATCGCTAATCTAAAAAACTGCCGCACGAAATTACCAAATTCATTTTAATCCCTAATCCACCTAAACATACCATGTGATTTAAAATTTTAATTATCGTACATCTGTTGGCAATCCTCTGTTGTTTCGATGGAGTGTCGAATTCAAACCCCAAAGTAAGCTGGTTTCTTACCTTTTTATAATAATATTGTTTTTTTTTTTTTTTTTTTTTTTTTTGCTCTAGAATTTATATTAAGCGTCTTTGTTATAATTGTGATTTTCGATACGGTATTTGGAAAACTTCGAGTGGTGTATATTCATTTTTTGTACTTGTAAAATTACTACTTGAAATTAGATGACTTCGTATGGGTATAAGAAAAGTTGAATTGAAGTAAGTTAACATATGCAATTATGCATCTCGCTTGTTATTCAAGGCATGATGAAGTATAAACAATTAAAGAAACATGTAAAATTGATACGAAATCTGTTATTGGTAAGAAATGAAAATAGGTTACCCAATGCATCAATCTTGTTTGGAATGATTTATGCTAAAATTTTACTAATGCTTATTATTTGTAGATTTAGTTCATACCATATGACCTTCGGTAGTCTTCTTTGACCGCCTTTTGGGGAGGATGGGATGCATCTCACTCAATATTTTGAGAGTTTTTGATGGTAAGCTCAAAATTTATTACATATGAATATGTTCTAAATATACCCACTATCATTTTTTGTTAGTAATTTTTGCAAATGTCGGTTGACTGTGTGGGACCACTAATTAGAGATGTTTCGTATTAGAGATGACATGTTTCGAAATACCAGGCTTTAGCGAGTGGGTAAACCTGATGCACATTGTTTTTCAAGATTGATGAACTAATTATCAAGCTATTTTTACTCTTTTAGGTGTGGATCTTGAATATTGGCCTTAACTTGTGTTCAGAGTGTTATAATATCTTATAAATTGGTGGCATGTTCATACACACAAACGTTTTGATATGCTAATCATATGTAACTAGTATGGATTATTGTTCAATGTGCTTTGGGGTACTTCTAGCCTAAATTCCTAATCAAGTTGTAATCAGATTATATAGATTTTGTGATGTTATAATCAGATTACAATATGTGTAATTATGTACTCCGTATATATGTTCTAGCTTATAGTCAAACTATTTTTGTTATTTTAATAATCTAATTAGATGCTAATTTACATGTGTGGGTTTAGCTTGAAGATACCCTTTAATTTGCGTATTTCATACTAAAGCTAGCCATGTTTGAAATGTGTACCACTTTTAGAGCCCAAGTGGAGTACACTGTACTTTTGATGGTATGTTTTTATCCTTGTCAAGCTTTAGTAATTTACTCATACGCATGTAATGTACTCATGTACAAGCTATATACTTGATTGTATCATAGATCATTCTATTAAAACTTATATATCTTACTATTGCAGTTTATTGTTGCCTGCTACTGTTTGAAATTTTGATAAATGTTAAATACTACTTTTTATGAAACTCCTTTGCATTGCTATTTTCTATATCAAACTTTTTCTCGTTTCATATATATTTCTAATGTTGTTGAAAAATTATATTGTGCAGGGTTTATAAAGACGATGTGATCCGATGAGCTTTATTCATTTCCGTTAGTAATAAATTGTCTTATTTATTTATATTGAGTTCTAGTTACGATTTTTATATTCTAAAGACCATGGTTTACAGGGATGTTGGACGTATTGTTTTTTACTATATTGTATTTAAGTGACCATGTTGACTTGAGTTTATTGATGATTAATAAAAATTGCGTTCAATTTATTTTTGGCTTCGACTGAATTATATTTGCGAAAAATAGAGATGGTTGGTTGCTATGATGACTAACTAATTTTCGAATGCAAAACCGTGCCAAATGACTTATGTAACAAACATAAAAACATGCCAAATGTTTTTTTGGCTGTACCAAAAAGCTTTCTGCACCGGAAATAAATTGGTACCAAATACGCATTTTGGCACGGTAAATAAAAATTGTACCAAATAAACGTTCGGCACGAGAAATCAATTGGTACCAAATATGTATTTGGCACGGGATATAAAAGCGTGGCGAATGCCCATTTGAGACACAATATTATCAACCATGCCAAATACCTCATTCATGGCACCCCAAAGTTAAACCGTCCCAAAAACCGTGCCAAATACTATTTAGCACGGTTTCAACCCGAACCAAATGTATTTGGCACCCTCATATTTAGGAGGAAGCCAAAAGTGTGCCAAAGCCGTGCCAAATAGTATTTGGCACGGCTTTTAAAGTATTTGGCACAGTTTTCCACCCTCTCAAATACCACTTTTTCTTATAGTGAGTACCAAGAACCAATGATGTGTACAACCTAGATTTGATGAATATCAATCCTACTGAAAGAGAAACTTGTTTAGTAGCAAGGGCAACAATGGAAGAAGCACATCAATGGCACAGAAGATTAGGGCATGTAAATTTCAAGAACATCAACAAATTAGTCAAAGGCAATTTAGTCAGAGGTTTACCTTCTAAAACATACAAGAATGATCACTCATGTCTGGCTTGCAAGAAGGGTAAACAACACAAGGCTTCATGTAAAAATATTGAAGAAAGAACTATTAGAGCGCCTTTGGAATTGTTGCTTATGGATCTATTTGGACCTGTTTCTGTTGCAAGTTTAAACAAGAAGAAGTACTGTTTGGTTATAACAGATGATTGTAGCAGATTTAGTTGGGTCTTTTTCTTGGGATTTAAAGAGGAAACCTTTGATGTTATTCATGATCTCATAATAGCACTTGAAAATCAGTTGAGACTCAAAGTAAGATCCATTAGATGTGATAATGGGACTGAATTCAAAATAAAGCTTATGGATGAATTTTGTGCCCAGAAAGGAATTAAGAGAGAGTTTAGTATTGCAAGAACTCCTCAGCAGAATGGAGTTGCAGAAAGGAAGAATAGAACTTTGATAGAAGCAGCAAGGACAATGCTTGCAGATTCTCAATTACATGTTCCATTTTGGGCTGAAGCAGTAAGTGCTGCTTGTTATGTGTTGAATAGAGTATCAGTGACAAAACCTCAGATGAAGACACATTATGAGTTGCTTATGAGAAAGAAGCCAAACATTAAGTTTATGAAACCTTTTGGATGTCCCCTGACTATTTTGAATACTGTTGATACTCTGGGAAAGTTTGATGGCAAGTCTAATGAAGGATACTTATTGGGTTACTGTACCAATAGTAAATGATTTAGAGTGTACAACAGGGCTACCAAGAAGGTTCACAAATGTCTTCATGTTGAGTTTCTTGAAGATCAAGAAAATCAAAAAGGTAAAGGTCCTGATTGGATGTTTGATCTTGATATTTTGGCCTCATCCATGAATTATGTGCCTGTTAGAGAAGAAAATCAAGTTGTTCACAATGAAGAAGAATTACAATACATTGTTCATGGAGTCAATATGAGATCTGAAGATGTTCCTGATGAAGAATCCATTGAAAAGAAGAAAAGTACTTTTGAACCTCAAAGTACTGTTGAACCTCAAAGTACTGTTGAACCACAAAGTACTGTTCAACCAAACTCACAGTATCTGATGAAGACCAAGCTATCCAAGATGAAATTAATAGGATGCTACTTCAAGAAACTATTGCAAAATCCTATGAAGATGATCAAAGGAGAGCTTATGAAGCAGAAAAGAAGAAGGCTAAAGTCACAAATGACTTTGACAGTAATTTGCATCAAAGTACTGCTGATCCATTTAAAAGTACTTCAAATGTCTTAGATACATCAAATTGGATCAATACTGATGATTTGAATGATCCAAACATGCCTGCCTTAGAAGATACTGATGATGAGTTGGAGAAAGAAGGCATTTTCTCAGATTCCTATGAAGACCCTGATTTCACAAATTTGGAAGATAATCTTGAAGTTTCAGCAACTCCTACATTGAGAATTCATAAAGATCATTCTGTCGGTAAGATTATTGGACCTTCTACCTCAGGAGTGCTCACAAGAACAAAAGCTAAGAATCTCTCTCAGCAACATACTTCTTTACTTAGCTTTGTTTATAAACAAAACAGGGTGAATCATAAGGATCAGCAATTGTGCTTATTTGCTTGCTTTGTGTCTCAAGAGGAACCTAAGACAGTATCTCAAGCATTAGCTAAAGAGAGTCAGTTTGAAGCCATGCAAGAAGAACTTTTACAATTTAAACTTCAAGAAGTTTGGGTATTATGTGATTTACCTGATGGTAAGAGACTAATTGGTACAAAATGGGTCTTCAAGGTTAAGAGAGATGAAAGAGGGAATGTCATCAAGAATAAAGCTAGATTGGTTGCTCAAGGTTACATACAAGAAGAAGGGGTAGACTATGATGAAGTGTTTGCTCCTGTGGCAAGAATTGAAGCTATAAGGTTGTTTCTGGCTTTTGCATCATATATGGGCTATCCTATATATCAAATGGATGTTAAGAGTGCTTTTCTTTATGGCACTATCACAGAGGAAGTCTATGTCAAACAACCTCCTGGATTTGAAGATCCTGCACATCCAAACAAAGTCTACAAGGTTATTAAGGCTCTGTATGGCCTCCATCAAGCCCCTAGAGCTTGGTATGAAAGACTCTCCACTTTTCTATTGCAACATGGTTATAGGAGAGGTGCCATTGATAAGACTTTGTTTATCAAAACAGACAAAAAGTATATTATGCTTGTCCAAGTGTATGTGGATGACATTATCTTTGGAGCTCATGAAACAAGAATTTCAAATGAGTTCCATGGGAGAATTGACTTTCTTTTTGGGGCTTCAAGTTCAACAATCAAGCAGTGGAGTTTTCATTAGTCAAGATAAGTATGTTACAGACATTCTAAAGAGGTTTAACTTCACCACTGTCAAGCCAGCCTCCACACGCATTGATGCTAACAAACCATTGGGAAAAGATGAAGATGGAGAAGATGTTGATGTTAAGCTATATAGATCCATGATTGGCTGTATAATGTATTTGACTGCATCTAGACCTGACATTACTTTTGATGCGTGTTTATGTGCAAGACATTAGGTCAACTCCAAAGTTTCACATCTGAATGCAGTCAAGAGGATTTTTAGGTATCTCAGGCAACAACCTAAGCTAGGGTTGTGGTATCCTAGGGAGTCTCCTTTTCATTTGGAAGCCTTTTTAGACAGTGATTATGCTGGAGACAATTATGACAAAAGATCAACTACTGGAGGATGCCAATACCTTGGAAGAAGATTAGTTTCATGGCAATGCAAGAAGCAAACAATTGCAGCAACATCTTCCACAGAAGCAGAATATGTGGCTGCTGCAAGTTGTTGTGCCCAAGTGCTTTGGTTGCAAAATCAACTTTTGGACTATGGATTTAATTTCAAGAATACTCCTGTCAACCTTGATAATGAGAGTACAATCTGTAGTGTGAAGAATCCTGTCTATCATTCCAAGGCTAAGCATATTCAAATTAGGCATCACTTTATCAAAGATTGTTATGAGCACAGACTTATAAATGTGGTTAAAGTTCACACAGATGATAATGTAGCTGATTTACTCACAAAGGGCTTTGATGTTTCAAGATTTAATTATTTAGTGGTGAGTATTGGGATGATAGATAATTAAGATACATTTGAGGGGAGGCATTAGTAGCTATTCTTTATTTGAGGGGAGGCTACATTAATCATTAAACAGAAGTGTAACTTTATTCATATTCATCATAAACAGAGTTACATTAAACATTCAAGACAGAAACATCATCAAAACAACAAAACACAAATCCTAACAACCCACACCCTAAACCGGCTACTCCATTAGCCTCTTACCCTTTCCCTGGTAGTCCTACTTTGACTTCTGAGCACTCTTCATCTTGTTATCAAAGGTTGATTGCTTCCTTGGGCAAGCAAGACCTAGCACTTGTTTTGGAGGCTTTTGGAGTCTTGCAGGCTTCTCTGGGGCAGGCCACTTCATATTTACCATTGCTGATTCAAGGGCTTTTGTCAGTGCCTTTGGTAGCTCCCTAGAAAGGGTGTATGGCTCATCATCATCAGAAGAAGAACTTGAGTAGAACTCAAGAGATGGAGCAGGAGTAGGGGTAGAAATCTTTTTATTTGGCTTCATGTTTGTTGAGCTTGAAGCACATGGAGGAAAGTAGTTACCCCATCCTGAAGATTCTTGTTCTAAGTCAGAATAATAGCTTATCTCTTCATCAGATGAATCATCTGAAGAGATGTAAATCAGTGGAAAATGGCTCACGATGCTAATAGGGTTTGTGATGGTAAAGAAAAGGTTTTGGTGAAGATTTGTGTTGATCCGAGCCTTTTTTATAGGCAAAGTCAATTCCAAGGGATAATTATGAAGGATATTAACTCCTACCTGTTTTAGATGATTATGAAGGATATATCAGGTTGACTTTGAGAAGATATTTTTTAGTGGCTCGGTCAAAAAGTCAATTTGGTTAGATATTTTGGTGAAAAGTACTTTTAGGCAAAGTACTGCTTCATATTTGAATGAAAGTACTGCTCAGTATTATCTGGGAAAGTATTGTTTGGCACTTAGTGGAAAATACTGTTCTGTTAGAAGTATTGTTCCAACGGTCAAAATGAGGGGTTAACAACTTTGCACAATATACGGAGGAGATAAATGCCAAAAATAACGATATATGCATTTATTGGGCCGAGATTTTTTTTTGAATATCATCCCTCTTTATGATTATCTCTTCCATCTTTATATACCCCTCATCATCATTACTGTTCATCCATTCAAACACTAACACATCCATCATCAATCATCATCCTCTTTCACAAACACAAACAATGGCAAACTGTTCCACCATCAAGAAACACAACATGATTGCCAACTTGGATAAGACTCAAAAGAATGTTGATTTCCATGCCATCATTAATTTTCTCACTGGGTCATCAATCAACTATGCTCTGTTGGTCAATCCTTAAATCATTGGCCTCTGGATTCAAGAGTTTTGGAATACTGCTAGATCTGGTTTGGAAGAAGGAGAAGATATTATTCAAGCTACAGTTGCAGGGAGACCTATTCGCATCACTGAAGCCGCAATAAGGGAAGTCTTATTGTTTGATGATGAATAAGGTACTGTTCTTTATGACAAACAAGTTATTTGGGATGAACTCAGAGAGAAGGGCTATGAAGGTGCTCTCAATAAGCTTACTTTTCAAAAGGCATTGTTTAGTCCCCATTGGAAGTACCTTATACATGTTTTACTTCATTGTCTAAGTCCCAAAAGTACTGCTTGGGATCAATTTGGACATAACATAGTCTTTGCATTAGTTGGGTTAGCTACCAATCAACAATTCAATTTCTCATATATGATTCTTGATGGTATGCTTGGTCACATCAAAGCTGGTTCACCATTTTTGATGTATCCTAGGTTTGTTTAGTTATTTTTAGACAAACAACTTGAGGGTGTTCCAAAACCTCAAGATTTTGTACCTACTGTTGTACTTCCACCCAAGGTGTTTACTTTTATTTCTAACAAGGGTGTTAAGTTTTCTGGGCACAACACACCTTTGACAGCTCACATATTGGAAGTAGCACAGGCAGTTAGAGATGCAACTGATGCAGCAAGTGATACTGAACATTCTGAGCATTCTGCATCAGAACATACTTCAACACCACCTCATCCTTCACCTCAACATCCTGCTTCAAGTGAAAGAACTACCTCTTTGCCAGCACATGTTTCAAGGGAGAAGACTCTTTCCAGAGAAAGTACTTCTCCACATCATGTTTCCAAGGAAAGTACTTCTCTGCAAGGTACTGCTTCAGAGCAAGATATGAATCCACCACCATCTCCCAATGATTATACTTCTACAGATGGGTCTCAAACATCTGGAGGAGATGAGGGAGATGAGGGAAAACTAGATACTTATGCTTTGACTAGGGAATTCAGAAGGATAAAGAAGGTGGTTAATGCTCAAGCTGATTAGATCAAGAAATTGAAAGATAAGTTCAGGAGATTGAAGAATTTTGTTTGGCCACTGGTTACTCATCATAGGTTATGGGTGAAGCAACATAGAAGGAGTGGTCAGAAATCCAAGAAGGCTTCTAAATCTAAGAAGAGCAAGAAGAGGTCATCATCATTCAAATTGGGGGGGAATCAGAATGATAATCTGAATGAAGATGATGCTGTGCCTCAAGATCCATATGAAGAAGCTCATGCTATGGATTTTGTAGACATTGCTCAAAGTACTGCTGAAAGAAAACTTGATGAAGTTGAGCAAGTTGTTGCAGAAGAGAATAAAGCACAAAGTACTGATGTTGAAGGTGCTGATATTCAAAGTACTGCTGATCAACATATTGATATTGAAGGTACTAATCCTCAAAGTACTGGTGTGCAAAGTACTTTGGATCAGGGTGATCAAGGTACTACTGCCATGAATGTTGATGAAGCTGGACCTTCTACAAGAATTTTTGATGATGAAGCTGGTCCTTCTATTGATCAGATTATGCTTAATATGACAAGACCAAGAGGGATAAGTATTCCTGGTGTTGAACAAGCTCAAGTCTCACAAGCTTCTTCTGAATCTGAAGAATTGGATCCTAATGACAAGGGAAAAGGGATCATGAAGGTATCCAAGAAGAAGAAGAAGAAGTTCACTCTGGCACAACTAAGAGCTTTTGAGGTGGCTAAGAATGAAGAAGCTGCTAGAAAGTATCAAGCTGACTTGGATGCTGAATACTTAAGGGATTTAAGGAAGCTAGTTGTTGAAACAAGAAGGCCACCATCTAAAGCTCAAGAAAGAAATTCTATGATAAGTTTTCTAAAAGGCAGAGGATTTAAAAATCTACAAAGGTTAAGATATCCATAGGTGAAAGAACTATATGACAGTGTTCAAGAGTCAATCAAAAGAGAGTTAGATAGTTTTGTGCCTATGGATTCTGAGAAAGAAAAGAAGTTAGAAGATTTAATGAAAGAACAAGATGAGAAAAGAAAATTAAAAAGGAAGAGAGCAACTCAAGATGATCAGTTATCAAAGAGGCTCAAGATGCTGAAATTAGACACTGTTGATGAACTGAGGAACTATCTTAGGGTTGTGGATTTGGAGAATCCAAAGAAGACAGAGAATGCGTAGAAGAAGTCCAAGATTTCTACATTTTCTGTGGTAGAATCATCTGATGGAGATTATCTCATTTTTCATATAGAGGATGAAAGCTTTACAGTATTCAATATGCTATGGGATATACTACACAAGATAGATAGAGAAGATCTATACTATTTGTATCTACAAGTGCATGCTTACTTTGAGAATAACGAGCCAACAGGAGTGGGATTGATCTTATTGGGTGATTTAATAACCATATGGGAGACTATTGAAACAAGTAGTGATGCTCTGTGGAATGATCAAGAGAATTGGGAGATAATAAGATGGAGATTCTTTGAGTCATCAGGAGTACACTCATTTGAAATGAAAGATGGAGCTATGATCCATATTCTAGCAGAGAGAAGATATCCTCTTGAAAGAGATCTTATGATCAGAATGTTGGATCATGGCATGGAGGTTGAGAATGAGACTGAAGTAGCATTAATGGTGATTGAACTGTTCATACAGTGGACTACTTCAGATAATGATAATGCATAAATACTGGTATGTTTTGTATTATATAAATATTTTTGAATAATAAGTACTTTATTCAAAGTACTGCTAGACAAACAGAACTTTCTCAAAGTACTGCTTGTTGCATAAAACCAATAACGTCTTTTGATATTGATTAAGTTTTTAAAAGAAAAACTTTGTGAAGCATAAGATTATATCAATAAAGGTTTTGAGAAGTCACACATGGTGTTAGTACTTGTACTACACAGCAAATGGTAATCAACTCACCATGTTTAACAAACAAGAAAGAGTTTGACTCATCATGAGGGTACGACTCTGATGTGATAATCAAATCCATTTTTAGTTGACAATTTACTAAAAATTTTATGGTTTTTAACTCACCATATCTGTAAAAGTGAAGAGTTGGCTAGCCCACAAGAAAATGGCTTGTGGTAAAGGCTGTGGAAAATCCATTTATATGCTAATTAGTTCACCATGGTTGTGATAAAAGAACTAACTAGTCCAAAAGCAAACGGCTCTTGGTAAAGACTAAACAAATCTGTTGATAGCTGATGATTTGGTAAAAATCATATGGTTATCAATGCACCATGGTTGTTCTAACCTAAACATTGGCTACTCTAGAGTTAATGGCTTTGGTAAAGAGACATCAAAATCCATTAAATTTCAATGATTCACCTCTTACAACAGTTTACACACCTGGAAGTGATGAGAATAGTATGAAACTTTAAAGATTTGATGTACACTTTGTCAAAATATTACTGAGTTGCTGAAAAGATTTGTTGCTGTGAAAGATATCATCTGAAGTTGATAAAGAGTACTTTGACTCACAAGTCAGATAAAAGTTAAAGACACAATTTTCCTTGAAGATAAAGATATTAAAGATTAAAAGATAACAAAAGAACTTGAAATCAAGCAAGTAGAATTCAAGTTAGGGGAGGATTGTTGGGATATGAAGATCAAAGTACTTCTGATGTTCAAAGTACTGCTTGTGTCAAAGTGCTGCTCATGTTCAAAGTACTGCTCGTGCATGAAGAATATTCAAAGTACTTCTAAGATAAAGGACTGATATGCAAAATCGTTTAAGGATTGTTATGTAATATTATTAGAATATTCTAGAATTAGTTAGAGTTAGTTAACTTGTCGTTCAAGTATTGTAAATCGACTTAAGGTTTTCTTTGTGCCTATAAAAGGAGCCTTAGAGAGGTATTAGTGGTACGATTTCATAGATTAGAGAATACGATATTAGAGAGTTAGGGATTGTTAGTGAATCTGTGTAAGATAAGTAGGTTCAAGTTGGTTTTAATATAATCATTCAAAGTTCTTCCTAGCTTTGTGTTAGTAGATTCCGCATACTTTACAAGGTTATATCAATGTTTCATTGTTAGTAGTTTTGAGTTATTCAAGATTGCTAAGACCATTACAAGTTATAGTTAAGTTTGGTCAGAGTACAACGATCCGACAGACAAAAATATTTTCTTTGATCACTTAACATAGTTGGTAAATTGTGTTTGTACATACCTGAAGTGATGTCGAGAGACGTTGATGTGTGAACGAGTAACTTGTGCACTTTACGTATGTATTACAAGTTACCTGTTTGTAATCATTAAAACATGAAGACATTGTATAGATAAAACGTCGTAACGTTTGCACTAACATCTCTCTCTTTCTCTTAGTCACTTAAGAGTCTCCTTGCCTGCAGATTATGAAATCTTTATCAGTTTTTGTTTCACGCTGTTGATTAGCCGTTTTTTGTGTCTTGAAGTCTAACACTTCAAAGTACATTAATTTCTGCATGATGTTCTTGCTTTTAATTGTATTTTGACTCTAAAGTATTTTTAGACGCGTGTCTGTTGGGTCCCGTTTATTTACCTATAAAAGGGGAGTACCCTTAGTCCTCATGGGAGTCATTCCAAGGAAAGTTTATGTGGCTCTCCTTTGAAACTTTTTGGTCTTTTATATTCTTTGTAAGTTACAAAGGTGTGTGTTTCGTATCCCGTTTTTATGTAAACTTTGTTAATTAGCAAAGTTTTTTTGGGTTTCTCGTTCTTAATTGTTGTAAGAGTTCACAAAATTGTCTACTCGATTTGTAGTATAGTTTTTCGAGGCTCAATTTGAGTGTATGATTGTTGTTGGTTGTTCCATGTTTAGGTTTTTGAGTACCAAGGCAGAAGAATGTGTCATTTTATCAAATGTCTTCCTGATTTTTTATATTTTCTTGGGTTGGTTGTGTTTGTGATTTTTAGAGACTTGGTTGTTTCATCGAAAGTCCTAGGCGGGGTTAATCGCCTTGGCATGAGGCTTAGTGTTTCATCAAACATCCAACATCATGCAGCCCGGCTGCCATGGACGTGGTTATACAGGAGTGTGTGGGCAAGAGTCTGTGTTGCATTCACAGCTGCTTTGGGGAGGTTGACGGTCGACCAGTGAGAGTATCCAGGAGTTTCATGTCCTGCGTTGAACGTTCATCATCACAACTTGGTAGGTTTTTTCTTTTTGTTTTTTAGGCCTCTGTATTATGGGTGTTTTTTACTTTTGGTATTATGCGTTTGCTTTTCAGGTGGTTTTTGTGGAGGGTACGGAGGTTCTTTCTCTTTGGTTCCCAGTTGTCTTAGATGTTCTTGCCCGTGATTATGTCAACCAGGCTATACTGTCAGGTTGAACTGTGGTTGAGGTAATTGAGCCACGAGGCTGTCCTAGGTCGGTCTGATGGGCTTTCTCCTAAGCTTTAGTGAGGAGTGTTCCTTATTTTGGTTTCCTGTTTTTAGGTTTGTTTTGAATCGGTTACGGTTCATTCTTTATTCTCGACATAAGATTTGAGGGTTTTCGAAGTCAAAGCTTTCTTCCACGAAATAAGTTTATTCAATGGAAGTTTGTAACTTAGCTTCATAGTTTAGGCTTTGTTCTATTTTAAATAGTCTATTAGTGTGTTTTCCTTTATTCCAAGGATTACCTTGTGTACTTTGTAACCTTTCAGGCATTGCTTAGTGTTTTTCTAGGGCTGCTGAGTCTGGGTCATGATTTGTTTGAGTCTTTATTATTGTTGTATGTTTGTATAATTTGTTAATGCGAAGTTTTTCATTGTTGCATGACTTTACTTTTATTGGCCTGCTAGGCTTTTTGAAATATGTTATGTGTTCCTTGTGTAAGCCTTCTCTTAGGTGTTAATTTGTTGTTTATTCCATTGTTTTTCCTTTGCTTTGAAGTATGATTGGAAAATGTGTATGCCATGTTTAGCCTTTGAGGCATTACAACTTGTGTTTTTCGGGTATGTTTTTTTAGACAATTCAGGTGCTAGTAAACACTTTATTCAGGGCATTGTGCGCCCGATTTAATGTTGTTACTTATGTAAATGAGATTTTCCCATGATAAGTTTTCTCATCTTTGTTTCTAGATGTTTTTTAGGATGACTTAGCCTGATTTTATCATATAAGGAATTTTTAAGGCTAGTGCCTGACTATGAGTTCTCATATGTGTATGAGTTTCTAATGTTTTTCTGACGCAAGGACACCTGGTTATTTATTATCCCTCAAGTGTTTATGAGACGATTATGTAATTTTGAGTGCAAAGATGTCTGATTTTGTGTTTTTTTTTGTTATTTCTTATTTATAAGCTGTTGATCGAAGTGTTAAAGAGTGTCCATGTTTTGTAAAGTTGTTATGGTTTTACTTCGTAAAGGGTTTCCAGGATAGATTAGCCCGAAGGTTTATGTTTTTTGGCTTCTGAGATGCAGATAGCGTGTTTACGTTTTCTTTTTGATTTTCCTTTAATGCTTCGCAAAGGGTTTTTAGGATAGATTAGCCTAATAGTTAAAATTTTTTGGCCATCCTGGTGCAGGTTGTATATTTGCTTGAGTATGTTTGTATTGTTTCTAAGGTTGTTATTCCTGTTCGGCGGGTTGATGGGAAGAGGTCTTCCCGGTATTTTTGTGGCTAGTGGATGTGTTTTGAGTTTTATGAATTCGTTTTTTGTGTGTGAACCTTGTAGAAGGCATACTTGTGCTTATTTGTTTTTCGATTGTTAAGAAATGTATTTTTAGTGTTCATAAATTTTTTTCTTAGTGTCATGATGTATATGTTCTTTTCAGGGCAAGTTTTCCTAGTGAACGTTTTTTTATTCTCTATAGGTTTTCTACATGTAATAGGATATGTTTGTTTCTAACCCCCCCCCCCCCCCCCCCCCAAAGTATTTTGCAAGGGTTTGTTAGGATAGATGATGACATCAAATAAGTATATTTTATTGGCATCATTTTTCCTATGTTATTGACTTGTTTTATATTATTTTATATAAGAACTGATACTTAATCGTTTACTTTTGTAATTCTCAGTTATAAACAATCGTTTGGTGAAAGTTAACTATTTTGGACGGAAATTGGAGCAAAATGGATCTAGTTAGAAAATTCTACTGAACTGAAGGAAGATACGCCGTATCATTCTAGAAAGATACGCCATACGAAAATACTTAGACAAATATGAAGACCATTGTCTGACTTTGAAGCATACGCCGCATGGATTCATCCCATGCGCTGTATATGAAACTTTGGTCAACAAAGAAGATCTGACTTGTTTACTCTAGATGCGCCAGATTGCTTTCCCAACATACGACATATCAATCTCAAGACTTCACCAGAGACAATCCAAGACACAGAAGAACATGCGCCATATAAGAGATTGAAGACAAGCCACATCTATAGGCAGTGTACGAATATTTGTGAATATTATAATCTTAGACCCCATGCAAAGTTACCGAGATACGCCGCATCAACTAAGTTGATACACCATATCGACCCAGCTAACAGAAACTATAAATACCCTATGAGACAGCCAAATTCGGTGTGCAACCAAAACCCTAAGGAGAAGAATACAGACGAATTAGCAGCACAAGAAACAAACCAAAAGAAGAATTCAGAGCAATAAGAAGGTCTTGCTAGTGTTTAATTCAATAAGTAGATTTGTTTTATTGTATTAGTACTCTTTAATCCATCAGGATTGCGTGTCTTGTAACCGCCATATTACTCGCATTTAATCTGCTTTTCGATCGATTGTTTATTTGGTTCTTTATGCATGTACTTTGATTACCTCTGAGTTAATGATACGCGGGATTGCGCCCTCGCAACAGGTTTTACCTCTCAAGGGATCTTGAGAAGCTTGCAATCCCCGCCAGGCAGTGTAACTGATCATTGTAGTATAGTATAGTGACAAGTACCGGGGGATTGATCGTTCAACTCAGGAATAGTGTCGCTAGGATTAGAAAGCCAACTAAACTAGGTCTAGAGGTGAGGAATTATTCTTTTTGTATTTTTTTTATATTTTATAAAAGCAAGTAAAATCTCGGGTTTTGAAGGAGTGGGCGGAATTTTTTGCTAGTCAACTAACCCAAATAACTACTGATGCAATCAAAATAAAATAAAAAGAAACAAAAATAAACTAATGTAATTATGTGGTGGAAACAATAATGAGAAAAGATGTGTTTACTTAGATTTCATTACTCCCTAGATATCTTTTACCGGTTGATTAGCTTGTTACAATTGCATGGATGACGGGTTATATTCCTTAATACTAGTCGTAGGGCCGTGTACAATCACTAGGCCAAAAACGACCTATGGTCACACATGGTCGATTTGGAACAGCCACACATTCAAATATATGTGTGGCTGAAGGTAGGAAAATTGACAGCATTTACGAATTAGTCACACATGAGCATTTCGAATGTGTGACCATAAGACCTCTATTGCCATACAATCGACCCTTATGTGACTAAACGTAACTGGTGATTTTGTTCCAGATCATTTAGTCACATATGCAGTTGGAACGTGTGACAAATACAAGTAACCTTGATGCCATATATGGTCACACAAAACTTATAGTCACATTTGCTTCTAATAGTATGACCAAATGCCATATACGGTCACACAAAACATTTTGTCACACATTATTTAAGTGTAGCCAAAATCCAGTACATATAGTCATAGTAAACAGTTTGTCACATATTATTTAAGTGTAGCCAAAACATGATTTGTGTGACTAAATGTTGACAAAGGCCACACAAAAACCCAATTCATGTGGCAAGTGGATGATCAATAGTCACACAAAATACACATTCCTTCACTTTAAATAGCATATGGTCACACTTATCAACACTTTTGGTCACTTGATGGTTAGTTGTATGTGACTAAATTCACTCCCAAGAACATGCTTTGTGTGACTAAATGTTAGTAAAGGCCACACAAAAACCAAATTCATGTGGCAAGTGGATGATCTATTGTCACACAAACCATACATTCTTTCACTTTAAACAGCATATGGTCACACTTATTAACACTTTTGGTTACTTGATGGTTAGTTGTATGTGACTAAATTCACTCCCAAAAACATGCTTTGTGTGACTAAATGTTACCAAAGGCCACACAAAAACCAAATTCATGTGGCAAGTTGATGATCAATAGTCACACAAAATACACTTTCCTTCACTTTAAATAGCATATGGTCACACTTATTAACACTTTTGGTCACTTGATGGTTAGTTGTATGTGACTAAATTCACTCCCAAGAACATGCTTTGTGTGACTAAATGTTAGTAAAGGCCACACAAAAACCAAATTCATGTGGCAAGTGGATGATCTATTGTCACACAAACCATACATTCTTTCACTTTAAACAGCATATGGTCACACTTATTAACACTTTTGGTTACTTGATGGTTAGTTGTATGTGACTAAATTCACTCCCAAAAACATGCTTTGTGTGACTAAATGTTACCAAAGGCCACACAAAAACCAAATTCATGTGCAAGTTCATGATCAATAGTCACACAAAATACACTTTCCTTCACTTTAAATAGCATATGGTCACACTTATTAACACTTTTGGTCACTTGATGGTTAGTTGTATGTGACTAAATTCACTCCCAAAAACATGCTTTGTGTGACTAAATGTTAGTAAAGGCCACACAAAAACCAAATTCATGTTGCAATTGGATGATCTATAGTCACACAAACCATACATTCCTTCACTTTCAACACCATATGGTCACACTTATTAACACTTTTGGTCACTTGATGGTTAGTTGTATGTGACTAAATTCACTCCCAATAACATGCTTTGTGTGACTAAATGTAAGTAAAGGCCACACAAAAACCAAATTCATGTGGCAAGTGGATGATCTATTGTCACACAAACCATACATTCTTTCACTTTAAACAGCATATGGTCACACTTATTAACACTTTTGGTCACTTGATGGTTAGTTGTATGTGACTAAATACACTCCCAAAAACATGCTTTGTGTGACTAAATGTTAGTAAAGGCCACACAAAAACCAAATTCATGTGGCAAGTTGATGAGCAATAGTCACACAAAATACACTTTCCTTCACTTTAAATAGCATATGGTCACACTTATTAACACTTTTGGTCACTTGATGGTTAGTTGTATGTGACTAAATTCACTCCCAAGAACATGCTTTGTGTGACTAAATGTTAGTAAAGGCCACACAAAAACCAAATTCATGTGGCAAGTGGATGATCTATTGTCACACAAACCATACATTCTTTCACTTTAAACAGCATATGGTCACACTTATTAACACTTTTGGTTACTTGATGGTTAGTTGTATGTGACTAAATTCACTCCCAAAAACATGCTTTGTGTGACTAAATGTTACCAAAGGCCACACAAAAACCAAATTCATGTGCAAGTTGATGATCAATAGTCACACAAAATACACTTTCCTTCACTTTAAATAGCATATGGTCACACTTATTAACACTTTTGGTCACTTGATGGTTAGTTGTATGTGACTAAATTCACTCCCAAGAACATGCTTTGCGTGACTAAATGTTAGTAAAGGTCACACAAAAACCAAATTCATGTGGCAAGTGGATGATCTATTGTCACACAAACCATACATTCTTTCACTTTAAACAGCATATGGTCACACTTATTAACACTTTTGGTTACTTGATGGTTAGTTGTATGTGACTAAATTCACTCCCAAAAACATGCTTTGTGTGACTAAATGTTACCAAAGGCCACACAAAAACCAAATTCATGTGCAAGTTGATGATCAATAGTCACACAAAATACACTTTCCTTCACTTTAAATAGCATATGGTCACACTTTTTAACACTTTTGGTCACTTGATGGTTCGTTGTATGTTACTAAATTCACTCCCAAAAACATGCTTTGTGTGACTAAATGTTAGTAAAGGCCACACAAAAACCAAATTCATGTTGCAATTGGATGATCTATAGTCACACAAACCATACATTCCTTCACTTTTAACACCATATGGTCACACTTATTAACACTTTTGGTCACTTGATGGTTAGTTGTATGTGACTAAATTCACTCCCAAGAACATGCTTTGTGTGACTAAATGTTAGTAAAGGCCACACAAAAACCAAATTCATGTGGCAAGTGGATGATCTATTGTCACACAAACCATACATTCTTTCACTTTAAACAGCATATGGTCACACTTATTAACACTTTTGGTTACTTGATGGTTAGTTGTATGTGACTAAATTCACTCCCAAAAACATGCTTTGTGTGACTAAATGTTACCAAAGGCCACACAAAAACCAAATTCATGTGCAAGTTCATGATCAATAGTCACACAAAATACACTTTCCTTCACTTTAAATAGCATATGGTCACACTTATTAACACTTTTGGTCACTTGATGGTTAGTTGTATGTGACTAAATTCACTCCCAAAAACATCCTTTGTGTGACTAAATGTTAGTAAAGGCCACACAAAAACCAAATTCATGTTGCAATTGGATGATCTATAGTCACACAAACCATACATTCCTTCACTTTCAACACCATATGGTCACACTTATTAACACTTTTGGTCACTTGATGGTTAGTTGTATGTGACTAAATTCACTCCCAATAACATGCTTTGTGTGACTAAATGTTAGTAAAGGCCACACAAAAACCAAATTCATGTGGCAAGTGGATGATCTATTGTCACACAAACCATACATTCTTTCACTTTAAACAACATATTGTCACACTTATTAACACTTTTGGTCACTTGATGGTTAGTTGTATGTGACTAAATACACTCCCAAAAACATGCTTTGTGTGACTAAATGTTAGTAAAGGCCACACAAAAACCAAATTTATGTGGCAATTGGATGATCTATAGTCACACAGAATACACATTCATTAACTTTAAACATGATATGGTTACACTTATTAACACTTTTGGTCACTTTATGGCTAGTTATATGAGAGTAAATACACTCCCAAAAACCATGGTTTGTGTGACTAAATGTTACCAAAGGCCACAGAAAAACCTAATTCATGTGGCAATTGGATGATCAATAGTCATAAAAAATACACATTCCTTGACTTTAAACAACATATATGGTCACAGTTACTAACAATTTTGGTCACTTTATGGTTAGTTGTGTGTGAGTAAATACCCAAAAGAAACATGCTTTGTGTGAATAAATGTTACAAAACGGCACACAAATATCAATGTCATGTTGCAATTCGATGAACAATAGTCACACAAAATACGCATAAATAACAGCTCAAACATTTTTTTTGCTTAATTAAGGTAAATTTATTAAGAAAGTGAGCCATAAAGGCAATGTTACATGAAACAACAACCAAATAAAACTATACAGCCATAACATAACACAAGCACCTAAATACATTGGACAATTCCCCAAGCTCTTATTACATAACATGGTTCATTTGGATTTTCGTATAACAACACCTCCACAGTCGGTTCGATAGTAGTCAGTTCGTGATTCGTGACCCAAGTCACGTCGATCCACACGTGGCAATATGTTATCATTGTGCTGGTGAATGACGGTACTAAATTCCTCATCGACTTCATCATACTTATCTTTGTAATTCTTGGGAGGTGTCTTGAACATAATAGACAATTTTTTATCTACCTGGTCTTGCACATAAAAAACTTGTTGTGCTTGTGAGGCTAATATGAACGGATCAGCTTTGTGGCCTAAATTATTCAGGTCAACCAATGTATACCCAAGAATAGTATCGCGTTTCACACCACCTTTGCGATTAACCCAATCACATTTGAAAAGAGGAATTTGCCTGTAACGGTAATCTAGCTCCCATATCTCTTGCAAAACCCCATAATAAAACGCTTGCCTTGTGGTTGCAACTTCTTTAGATATGTGCATATCTAATGCCTCAACACTAACCCTACTGTTCTGGTAAACTTTGCCTTCATGAGGTTTTGTACGAAAGGTATACCCATTGATGATATATGCATCATATTTCACTACGCTGGCGCGTGGTCCATATGATATCCACCTTACAGTTTCTGATACACTTTCTTTGTCGATGTTCAACTGTCTCTCAACCTGAATTTCATTACAAGTTGGAATGATTTAGTATGGCATCCTAATTGCATTCCCAAACACACATTCATTCTATGTCTGGCAGTGAAAACTAAACTATGTATATGGCAGTGAAAAAAAAGTCAATTATAAATAGCATAAGATTAATTACCTCTTTGCGTAACCATGTAGCAAAAGATTTAGTGTGTTCATTCTCCAGAAATGCCATTCGTTTACCCGGGTTTTGTGTTTTCAAAAACTGCTTGTGTCGCCTGAAACAATGTGTTTGATTATTATATTTGATAGATCATTTTAAGTAAGGAAATAGACATGTGTTATTAAAACTTACTCGATATACGGTACAATTTCATCTGTATTCTGTATTATATACAAATGTGCTTTCTGAAAGAGTTCCGCAGAAACTTCACTTGATTTGCCGGCCGACCATGGCTTTCCGTCCTCATTTTCATCAGTTTCATGTTTATCATGTGGGAGACCAATAGTTTCCATGGATTTATGATATTCGCTAAAAAACTCTATTGTTTCTTCCGCAATAGTCTCCTTAGCAATGCATCCTTCTGGTCTATTCCTGTTTCGCACATGTCCTTTAATAACCTTCATACATCTTTCGAATGGATACATCCACCGAAAGCATATGGGACCACATAATTTGACCTCCCTAGTAAGGTGCACAGTCAAGTGTATCATAATATCAAAAAAAGTTGGAGGAAAGAACTTCTCGAGTAGGCAGAGTGTCACAACCAGTTCTGCTTGCATATTATCTAGTTGTTGCGATATTATTTCTTTGCTACATATCGATTTAAAGAAAAAGCAAAACCTGATAATAGCATATCGTGTGGGTGGGTGCATTATTGAACGTATTGCAATGGGCAGAAACTCTTGCATTAACATGTGATAGTCATGCGATTTTAGGCCAATGAGCTTCCTATCCTTTAGGCTGACCAAACTAGAGAAATTTGAACAATAGCCTTGAGGTACCCTGATGTTGTGCAGCGTATCACAAAAAATGTCTTTTTCAGCATTACTTAATGTGTAACCTGCTGGAGGTAGTGTTGTACCGTCTTGTTCTTGCCTAGCAAACAACTCTTGTTTTACCCCCAACTGAGCCAGATCCAATCGAGCATTCAGTCCATCTTTCGTCTTTCCTGGAACATTTAGCAAAGTTCCGACGAGGCTCTCAGCAACATTCTTTTCCACATGCATAAAATCAATACAATGTGGAACAGAATGATGCCTCCAATACCTAAGTTTTCGGTACCAAATGTTGAATTTCTTCCAATACGCACCGTTTTGTTCGTTTGCTTGGGTTGAACAACCCTCTGCGTCTGTTGTGTTTTTTTTATGCTTTTTAATCTTCCCACCTCTGCCTCCCGTATGTTGTTGGTCTTCTGATGCATTATTGTTTGTTCGTTTTCCTTTTCCCCACTTATTTTCAATATGCTGTACCTCGTTGTATATTTGTTCCCCGGTCATTGGAGTTGGAGCCGGGAGCAAATCTGGATGTCCATTAAATGCCTTCCTTTGCCTTTTGAACGGATGGTCATATGGTAGATATCGTCTGTGTCCAACATAACTTTGCTTGGACGAGGCAGAAAGTCTAAGACAGTTTGTATCTTTCCCGCAAACCACACAACCTTTGAATCCACTGATTGGGCATCCACATAGTGTACCAAGTGCAGGGTAATCATTTATTGTCCATAACACAACGGCACGTAGGTTAAAGTAATCTTTTGTGGATGCATCATATGTATGAACCCCTTCTTCGAATAAGGTGTGCAGATCATCTACCAATGGTTCTAAAAACACATAGATATCATTTCCCGGGTATCCCGATATTAATACCGAAAGATTGATAAATTTTCTTTTCATACACAACCATGGAGGAAGGTTGTATATGACAGTTAAAACTGGCCATACACTGTGATGCCTATTACCCGTGTGTACGTCAACCCCATCAGCCGATATTCCCAGCCGTATATTTCTTGGATCTTCAGCAATTTCGGGGAATTTTTCATCTATTGTATGCCATGCCTGTGAATCTGCGGGGTGACGTAAGACACCGTCGGTTATCCTCCGTGTGGCGTGCCATCTTAAATATTCGGAAATTCTTTCTATCTTAAATAGTCGTTGCAGTCTTTGTATAATTGGAAAGTACCACATTACCTTTGCTGGAATGTTTTCGTACACTTTGCGTGTCTTCTCATCCACCTTCCATCTTGATGTCCCACAAGTTCGACACTCAGTCAAATCCTTATCATCTTTCCAGTAAAGAAGGCAGTTGTTGATACATACATGTATCTTTTTGTATCCTGAACCCATCAACTTCACAACTTTTTTGGCTTCATATGTTTTTTCCACCATTTCGTTACCAGCAGGTAGCATCTTTTTAAATAATCCTAGTAATTCAGTAAAGAACTTATCAGAACATCCGTACTTACCCTTTAAGTTGAGTAGTTTAACTATTGCGGACATCTTTGTGAAGTCGGGACATCCTTCGTAAAGAGGCTTCTCTGCATCTAATAATAGTTCTTGAAACTTGACAAGGTCATTCTCTGTTTCAAAATTATCTTTTGTAGCGTTAACCATATCTACCGTTGCTGGGCCATCTGTTGGAATATATGAAGCAAAATCCGTGTCGTCAACAAATTCTGTTGTAACGTCAACAGGTTTTGGGGAACTTTTTGATGGCTCATCCTTCTCTCCATGTTTGGTCCACTTTATGTAGGTTAGATCAATCCCATTACTGAATAAATGCCACTGCACTTCCTCCACTCTTCGGTTTATGTGGTAACAACAGTTTGAACAAGGACATGGCATTTTAAGATGAAGTTTATTAACTCGTGGGTCGATGTTCCCCATCTTACGCAAGTTGTCTACTGCATAATTAATAAACGCCTCTACTCCATCAATATAAGATTTGGTGGTCCTTTTAGTTAGCATCCAAGTCTTGTCTATGTTTATAAATGAGCTCCCTGCAGGCAAGTTTAAAAAGACAGCCCAAGTTAATGATTATAAATGACAAAATGTAACTCCAATTGATGAGCATAAAAACTAAAAAGACAGTCCAAGTAAGGAACATATATAAAAGATGGAATGTGGTATTGAATTATGCTAATAATTCAATGAAGTCTAATGAAACAGTTCCTAAAGGGGTGTTTGGGTCAAGGATCCTTAACCAATTAAGAAGCTAAATTCTTGTTCCATGTTCATGTAGTAAAAGCCTCAGGGTTACTTATATTGTAAAACCAATTAACTATATACATTTACCAAGAAACTGACATAATTTACAAGAGGTTATCGTCTCAAAACACATGTTGAATTACCTAATATGGTTATAACTGTATGTATACAAAACAAACATAAGAATACTTACCAAAATTTACAGGAGAGTTGTGGTGGTGACGGGTGTGGTGGGTCTATGAAAGGAGAGTTGTGGTGGTGACGGGATTTGTGGTAATATGAGAGGTATTCTTGGCTGTGATAGGAGGAGTTTTCAAATTTTGGTGATTAGTTTAGAATGAGATTGATGAAAACTTTGGGGGAATACATTCAAATTTTTACAAAATTTACAAAAATTTCACGAAAATATTGGAGGGAATGTATCTATAGCCACGTTTAACAACTAGTAGCAAAGGTAATAAACAAGTTTCTTAAACAAAAAAGTGCAAAAAAAATATATGAAGTCAGGGGTGAACTAGGCTCGAACCAGTGACCTCAACAACACCTCAAACTTAACAACACACAACAACACCATCTCTGCCCTTGGGACTTTCTCGTTATACACTTCTTTTTTATTTCTTTTAACCTCTTTTTCCTTTTTAGCTTGTTACTACTTATTTAAATAAGCAAGCTTATTACAGCTTATTTAAGTAAGTTGTTTTCTCACTTTTATTTTTCCTTCAAACTTCAACACTTTAAGTAGTTATTTCACATTTTTCTTGTGTATTATTCATAAGTTTAATATTTTTAATCATTTTATTACTTTGAATTAGTTTTTAATTATTAAAAAATAAAATAAAAGTCAAAAAAATAAAATTATTTTTCCTAAAATTATTTTTTGTCATTTAGGACATACGACAAGTTAATTTGCATTTCTCAGGGAATATCTCAGGGAGCGAGCATCTTGACCATTCGGTCGATCGGGTTTTTGAGCACATAATATTATACATACGTATACTATTCATTGAATCATGTCGTAACATGACACCCTAAACAACTATAACCCAATTCCCATATGATGTCAAATACCCATTAATGAATGTGACCAGTTATAACATACTACCAGTGACCCACCATGTGAATTAGCCATCATCACCGGTCATACATGGGTTGCATATACTTGGTATGTGTGTGAAGGTTATATGAAGTGTTTTAAAGTTATTAAAGGTGGGAACGTTAATTTTGACATTTGGGGAGGCCATAAAACCAGTAAAGTCATATGTACTATGATGAAGACTGTGTCCTACTGTCGTTAGGGTATCTTTAGGTTATATGATACGTTTGCGTCCGTGTGTACACGTTTTCGTCCATGTTTACACGTTATCCCCCGTTTATCATAATATAATATATATTATATATACTATTGATGCAATCATCACATAACATGTCAACCATAGCAACTATAGACCAATGACCATATGATGTCAAATACCTAATACACATGACCCACCATGTCAATTAGCCATTATCACCGGTCATCCATGGGTTGCATAGACTTTGTAGCTGTAAAGTTTTAGTGTGAAGGTTATATGAAGTATGTTAAAGTTATTAAAGGTGGGCACGTTAATTTTGACAATTGAGAAGGCCATAAAACCAGTAAAGTCATATGTAATATTAAGAAGACTGTGTGATACTGTCTTTAGGGTTTCTTTAGGTTATATGTTACCTTGCGTCTGTGTGTACACGTTTTTCGTCTATGTGTACACGTTCTCGCCCGTTTTTTCATGCATTAGTCCGTTTCTACACGTTTTTTGTCCGTTTCCGAGCTTTTATAGCCGTTTTCATATTTTTTAGACGTTTTCCTCTGTTTTCATATGGTTTTGTCTATTTTAGACACTATCCTACATTTTCTTACGATTCATACATTTTCTTACTTTCTCACACGTTTTATTCCCGTTTAGTACGTTTTTTTACGTTATCGTCTTTTTGCATATGTCTTTATTTGGGTGGCGTTAGATAACTTGGGCACGGTAAGTCGGTAAGCCGACCCTTGTGCACGTTTTTCGTTTTATTCGTTTCGATACGTTTACATGCGTTTTATTAATTTTCGTACGTCTTTGACATTTTTTTTCAGTTTTCGTTTTATACGTTATTTATGTTTGCGAACGTCCGATTTTCAGTTAAATAATATATATTTTTTTTTCTAAAAAATTTTTTTTTTTAAAGAAATTTCATTAACTACCACTTTGACCCAAAAAAATTATGCCTGCATCCCCCATTTATATGTCACGTAAACTTTAATTCCGGCCATTTGGTTTCACAACGAAATTAAAACACCAACTAACACACAAAGGCAACCAAACCGTCATCCCCAACATCTCTGCACTACAACAGGTTAGGGTTTCATCTTTTTGATCAACATCAAAGTAAACTTGTTTTTTCCCCTCTTTTATTAACTTGTTTGAAGTGATTTATGCCGAACTTGTTCATAATGTGTCGATCACTTTACCTTATATGTATTGCTCTGATTAAATAATGTGTTCATGCTACTTTAGTTTAAACTCATTTGCGTGAAATGGTTATAAACATTATTGTAGTCATAAGAAGTTGCATGTGGGTTTCCCTCTAAAACACAGTTGATACTATTTAGGGGAAAATGATATACCTTATTAGGAATTGTTGATACTTGCAATGTCAAGTATATTAACTTTGTTGATTAGTAATGATATACCTTATTAGGAATTGTTGATTATTTAGGGGAAAATGGTATATATTGAATGGATTTAAGTTGTGGTATGAAATTGGTTATTTCTCTCACAAATAATCAGTTAATTAATCACTTTGGATATGCATTTGACTTATGTTTGTCAATTATAAGCAATGCATTACCTTTTTGGAATGACTGTTGTTCAGTTTGTAGTAGCCTGTTGGAATGAGTTGGTTTCGGTCGGGTTCGGTTAGTGCTAGCCTGTAGGAATGTGTTGCTTTCGGTCGGGTTCAGTTTCTATTAGCCTGTAGGAATGAGTTGGTTTCGGTATGTGTGTGTTGATCCATTTGGGTTCCATTAGCAAATTTTCATTAGCAAGTAAGGATGCAAATTTATATGTTGCCAAGTATGTGCCCTGTTTTAACTTAACATGTGCCCTGTTTTTCGTTTATGATACATCAATATTTTATGTGTGTTTGAATATTATAGTATAACATGTGCCCTGTTTTTTTTGTAGAAATATGGCCGTTGAATTTGTGATAACTTTAAACCAAAACACGTTCCCCGACTCTCAGGTAATCTCACACATACGCCTTAATTACATTTTATACCATAAATGCTTTGTATAATGAATGTCAAATAAATTATTGAAATGCTTTCAGGAACTTCCACCTGTCTACGCCGAATCATGTTACCATGGAAGGCGGGACATTTACATCACAAGCACTCAGCGAGTTCATTTCAGAGTACAAATAGCGATTCAAAGTAACCGCCCCATTGTGCTTACTGGAGAGAGATGGAGAAGGTTTGCTTTGGAAAACCTGAGTCGGGCTGTTAGGCTGTTGCATTTCGTTGAGGAAGGTGATGACTGCTTCTTTGTTACCGGATACACTCAAGATGGAGCTGAATTTGGTGGCTACCACATGAACGGCGGTCGGGTTTCAAGATTCCAATCTCATGTTTTTTCCTTCTATGATGAGTTCCAGGTATTAGAGTAACTTACTAATCTTATGTCAAACATTTGATTTCATAAGTCAATAAATATTAAATTTTAATGTAATAATAAGGTTACTCTTAAAATTTATTTGCAGACATTGCCAGCTGCATTCCTTGGTGGCTTAGGTAATGCACAGCAGATTACAATCAAAGTAGACGGGGTAAACTTTGATGTTGGTTTGATTGATGTTGAAGCGGGAGGAGCCAACGGGCAGGTGATGTATGAGTTGGACCCCGATGATTGGAACAAGCTTGAAGAATTTGTTGGTTTAAAAGCTGGAATGATTCTCATCTTCACAAGGAAGCGCGCAAGAAAGTTTTTGCTTACCGGCTTCAGTCGTGAAGGTAGTCTAACTACCGACGCGCGTTTCCTTGGTGCCACCAGCTTGCTACCTGATCAGCCCGGTTTGTTATTGACCGAAAGAGGTAAATATTTACCAAATACTTTCATACTACACGTTATATCTGTCAGTGATTTATTAAGTGATTATAATTAAAATTCTTTATAGATGACAATCGCTTGAAGCATATTTGCCAATGGCCTGCACATAAAGACCACTTTGATGAAGGTCATGCATTCTATAAGAGATTGTCAACAATTCGAGTGAATCAAGAACTTGTACGTATCTCATCATTCATATATACATATTCTTTACTTTTGTTTAATTAGTTGGAACAAACTATATACTTACTAGTAATTTGAACTGCAGGATATCCTGACAGATTTCCTGTTGCAGCATCCTATCCACCCATACCGGAGGGTCCTCATGAGACATCGTGGTGTCGAATGTTTCATGAGTATGACGATGAAGCCCCACAAAGCCGATCCTGAGCTGCCCGGTGGTGTGACTGTCTATGGGATGTGGAGGAAGTTTGCCGCTGAATGCTCTTTCGCAACAAACAAGCTGATCAGGTTCAAGTTCATGTACTTAAATGTTGATGGCAGTGGTGGTGATAATTTGCAAGACTCTGTGTATCCCGTGTTTCATCTGTGCTGATGTGTCCAGCTTCAAACAATTTATGCTTCATTTGCAGTCAAACAATATTTATTATATTTTTTGTAAGTAAATACCCCCTTAAGTGTATAATTTTTTGTCAGTTATGTGTGTTGTAAGCATGCATTCATTTGGGGGTATTTTACTTATGCTATATTACTAAATTTGAACAATATTAGTACTGTTATACATTAGTTAATGTTGAACACTTAATGTTAAATAGTTAGTTTCAGCAATTATGGAATCTAATATATAAATATACTTTTATGCATATGCATGTAATGTAATTTAGTATGTATGATGCAATCTTGTTAAACTGACATAATTGACATGTTATGTGAAAACAAAATGCTCAATCTTAAACCAATTAACTAGACACATTACCAAACTACTTCTTAAGTCATATTGGAGGGAATTGACAAATATATTTGAAGTACATATTGGAGGGAAAGTTTAAAAATATCTTATCAAAAAGATTTTCTTAAAAAACATAAAAAGGGAAGCTGGGAAATCAAGGGGAACCATAGGCTCGAACCCAAGACCTCACCAACCTCAACCTTTTGAATGCCTCAACACACCACACACTTACCACTTGCCCTTGGGACTTTTTCATTTAATATCTTACATTGTTTTGTATATAAACAAACTTTTTAGGCTCTTAGCTTATTTCTCCTTTTAAGCTTATTACACCTTATTTAAATAAGTTGGTTTGTCACTTTTATTTTTGCTTCAAACTTAAATACATTAAGTGGTTATTGCACATTTTTCTTGTGTATTCTTAATCAGTTTACTATTTTTTATCGTTTAATTACTTAAAATTAGTTTTTAATTATTAAAAAATAAAATAAAACTCAAAAAAATAAAAATATTTTCCCTACAATTATTTTTATTCATTTAGGACTTAAGAAAAGTTAATTTGCATTTCCAGGCTTTAAATTACAAATTACTATTTCCCAGCCTATTAGAATCCTGTGAGTAGCTAGGAATGTAAACGAACTGAATGTTCTTTGAACGTTTCTTGATTTGTTTGGTAAAAGTTCGTTTATTTAGTATACTTAACGAACATGATCAATATTTGACATTAGCTCAGTTAAAACGACATGGGAATATCTCAGGGAGCGAGCATTCTTGACCATTCGGTCGGGTTTTTGATAACATAATATTATACATATGTACTATTCATTGAATCCTGTCGTAACATGACACCCTAAAACAACTATAACCCAATTCCCATATGATGTCAAATACCCATTAATGAATGTGACCAGTTATAACCTACTAACAATGACCCACCATGTGAATTAGCCATTATCACCGGTCATCCATGGGTTGCATACACTTGGTATGTGTATAGTTATATTGTGAAGGTTATATGAAGTGTGCCCAGTGGCGGAACTAGGATTTCAAAATAGGGTCCTCAAAGGGTCCTTCAAGGGTATGCACCCTATGTTTTTTACACTACCAGTCGAATTTTAGGGTTTGCACTTCCATACCCGTGCTATACAGTAGATCCGCCCCTGAGTGTGTTAAAGTTAATTATTAAAGGTGGGCACGTTAATTTTGACATTCGAGAAGGCCATAAAATCAGTAAAGTCATATGTACTATGATGAAGAATGTGTCATACTTTCGTTAGGGTATCTTTAGGTTATATGATACGTTTGCGTCCGTGTGTACATGTTTTCGTCCATGTTTACACGTTATCCCCCATTTTGTCATGGATTAATACGTCTGTACACGTTTTTATCCGTTTTCGTAGGTTTTTGTCATTTTCATGTTTTTTCATATTTTTCCTCATTTTTCCTACGTCTTATAATTCTTAGTCGGTTTTATACGTTTGTGTTTACACGTTCTCGCCCGTTTAATCATGTTTTAGACCGTTTCTACATGTTTTATACATTCTCCTCATTTTTCATATCGTGTTTGTTCATTTGTATGCGCCATTTTTTTGTTTATGCAGTTATATGTGTGTTTGGGACAGCGGGTTTGAAGATATATGGGTGTTTGGGACTGTGTGTAAGCACAACTTATGTCATGCAAAGTTATATGCATGGGTGTTATTTTGGAGCCAAAATATTAATGAAATGTTTAAATTCTTAATTAAAAATTTTGGAGCCAAATATTTTCGTGAAAGGTTTAAACTCTCAAACATAATTTTCAAAATTAACTCTGGAAATTGTGATTTCCTTAAACCAAAAACTGCCCCATCATATGCCCTATTTTTTCTCCAAAAAATCAGCCTTCTTCAAAAGATTAAATCAATAACTTTTTTAACCATTGTTTAACAATTTAGTTTAGTATTATTCTTTTACACATTGCTTCAGACGAATCATGGAAACCCAAGAGAATGATCGTGATAATATTGATTTTTCTGATAATGAACATCCTGACCATGAATTGGGATATGAATCAGAGCAGTATTCTGATGATGGTGAACGTGATAACAACCAATCAAATGGTTATGTCAAAAAGAGGGGCATAACCAGGTTAGCAAAGTTTCGAAGGGAATATGGAAAAGCAGGTGGAGAGAAGCTCAGTGTAACCTTCGATGCTATGAATAGGATATCAGGAAAACACCGAGCATTGTTTTCTAGTTTTTTGGGAGACTTGGTTCGTGAGCATATAGGTGTCAGGATTATATCCTGGAAGAAGGTTGATTCAGAAGCAAGAGACAAAATGTGGGACGAAATCACGGTAAACCTATACTATTTTTTAACCCAGTAATATAGCATGAAATATATATGTAGCATTTACATTATGTGCAACTAATTAGGAACATCATGTTAATCTTTGCAGCGATTTTTTGATGTTGACTTGACAGCCAGAAAAGTGTTAATGAATCGTCTTGGTCAACTTCTACGCAATTTCAGAAGTAAATTGACACAAAACTACATATTGCCCAACCTAGAAACACCTTCTAAACTAAATGAAGTCCCGACTAATTATGATGCAATTATATCAGCTGATGATTGGATCAATTTTGTAAATTATACACAAAGCGATGAATACAAGGTGTTAATTAGTACTATTTTATTCAAGTTCAAGCATTTGCTGTTTCCATATGTATTAGTTCTATAGTATATAATCATTACTACATCTAAACGCCTTTTGATTTTGTGTTGCAAGGTGAAATTAGCTGCAACAAAAGTGGCGCATTCCAAGTCTCTTTATCAGCATAGAATGGGACGAGGTGGATACGCCCTTGTGATAGATCAAATGGTAACTTGAAACCTTTGCAGTTAATAGCATAATACTTGCGTGTAAAATGGTTTATCTTACGTGTGTGCTATTGATGTTTATAAGATCGATTGTAAAGAAATTCAACCAGATGAAGAACCACCGCGTACCACGCTGTGGTTGTCAGGAAGGAAGAACAAAGACGGAGATTTTTACGATGATGATACTAGAGCCGTGGGAGAAAAAATTGTAAGTTTTACTGCATATTTTATTATAATGTGCATAGTGGGGCTAAAAAGTCTTCTTGCTTATATTAAAGTGGGATCAACATATAATAACCTATTACCCATATTGTGTGTGCAGAAAGAAACGGAGGACAAGATCAAACAAGGAACCTTGAAGGTTGATCATGGCAGTGATGCCATGACAGTTGTATTAGGTAAGGAAAAGGGAGGATATGCGAGAGGAGTGGGAGGTGGAGTAACCTACAGGAGGTATTTTGATCTTCCTCGAAACAAACAAGCATCTGATGAAAGAGTGGTGTTACTTCAAAGTGAACTTGAAAATGAGAGACGCCAACGTCAAGAAAAAGATGCGGTAATCCAGGATTTGATGAAGCAATTGGCTGCACAAAAGGGGCAGTCGAACTCAACGTCAACTCCATTGGCATCAAGTCCATCGCCATCAACTACATTGGCAACAACTTCATTGACGCCAAGTCCATTGACACCACCAGAAGTAACATTCCATCTTTTATTGACCCTTTTAAAAACTGCTGCAGTCTTCTTAAACACTTTATATTGCAGGTGTCTCCGGTGAATATTAATCATATAAACAGCAATGCTGATGCGGATGCCGGAACACATGTTTCTGGATGTGAAAAAGTTGCAAGCATTCAGAAGTCTAACGGACTACCAACTTTGGAAAAGGAAAAGGAAACAAGTGTAAGTAATAAAACTTCCACATGTGATTTTTTAAATCTACATGCATGTCTTATTTACTGTGTTTTATATGTATAGGTAACTGTTAAATCTGTCGCATCTAAGAAAACGACTAGAACAAAACGAAAGGATGCACGTCAAGCTTCCCAATCACAAGAAGATGAGTCTTCATTACTAGTACTACCACAAGTATGTATTTAAACATGTTCATACATTATTTTGTTTAACTGATTTCTGATACATACATGCAACAAATCATTTTTTTAGGAAATTAACTGCAAACTGTGGCACACAAAGATAACAACTATTATTGCTTTGGGCAGAGTATACATGAGTGATGGAAAACAAATGGTTCATAACAAACCACTCCCCAAGGATTGCTACAAAGTGTCTATTGATAAATCCTTACAGGATGCAGCTTGCATACCGGATGTAGGAGGTAACGGTTTCAAAACAGTTATGAAGGCAGTAGGTGGTTTTTATGCATGGCCAAAGGAGCAAGTGATTTTGGAAGATCAGGTACATACAAGCATCTGTTTTATCAACCTACATATATATATAATTTCTCATAATTAATTCAGTATTTGATACACCCGGCTTTTTGTTTCCTACAGGCTACACCACCAAGTACCATACAAATGATTAGTGAGCATAACAAAGTTCCACCTAAATTAACAGGGAAACGCAACTACGTCTCTATTCAAGCCATGAAAAGTGAAGCTGCTCAGAAGATGATCAAGACTAAGAAGTTATATTTATGAGAATTTTATTATTTACGCCATCACAATTTTATATACATTCCACTTTTATTGTATTTGAATTTGTTTAATTTTATATATTTTAATTTTATTGAATTTTTTTATTTACGGCTTTTTGTTGGTGACTGTATAATTAATTCGTTGTGTGACTAAATGTTACAAAAGGCCACACACACATACAATTCATGTGGCCATTTAATGATCAATAGTCACACAAAATACAAATTTCTTCAATTTAAACGGCATATGGTCACAGTTATTAATACATTTGGCCACTTTATGCTTAATTGTATGTGACTAAATTGTAACACCCCCAATTCATGGATGCAGCGGAATTCGAACTGGGTGTTACTGGACGGCACAATAGTCACAATAATAGAAAACGAACTCCAATTGAGTCGTTTTAAAAGATTTATCATTCAAATTATATAAATATCAGAGATTACAAAATGAGGTCCCAATTGGTTCCATGTTTACAAATCACATTAAGTGAGTTTTTGAATGATAAGTAAATTTATAGCCCTCTTGAGTATCCGTGTCCTTCCGTGCCATCCTTGATCGTCATGAACCTGAAATACATGCTTGAGAGGTCAACACAAAGGTTGAGTGATATTCATAGAGTTTGTTAAATCGTTTGAACACAATATGTTGGTAGTGTGAGTTATAGGCTCACACCAATGTTTGGAAAACAAAACAGGTAGGCTACGTTATTATACGCCCGGAACAGTTATTATACACTAAGCTTATGACACCATAACGTTAACGTGTACCAATAACGATCTTCAGATTTATCCCGGTAGGTACTTTGCTAACATACCTAAATCTCAAATATTAATGCATTTGTTTGAACTTAGTCAATACAAATGGGATTCGTCAATCCCAATAGGCATATTCACAATATTCGCGCTCACTATTGCTAGTGATTAAATGGTTCATAATAAAGGATCTCGGTTTAGCAAGGATGGTACTTAGTGATAACAAAACAATCAGGCAAGCATACAATTTAAAAACATTGTGCTCGGTTAAAAATAGCATGTATTTCCCCCAAGGGTTTGTAAAACAATTAAGTAATGGAAAGTGGGGCTATGAACTCACCTTAAGTAAGATAGCAAGTAATGAATGTAACGGTCGAATCGTGAAGGTTTCTACGAGCAACCTATAATAGAATGTTGCGACTTAGGATTTGTGTAAAGAACATAACGGAGTGCCTATATATATATCTTGCATTTAGTCCATGATGTGGTATGATGTATATTGTATGTCTTTGAAAGAAAAGATTCATGAACATGTATGTTTTGTATATCGTTTACTACCGTTCGGGCTGACATATTTCAGAAGTCATGTTAGTAAGCGTTCGAGGAGCCAGGACACTTTAACTCGTAAATCCACAACTCATCTCGACGGCTTACATAATGAACTCCTCACATGAGGCTCCCTACTATTGTAGTAGTTGATAAAATATATAGATATAAGTTTTGATCCGAAAAGTTACATGTCCGATATTTTGAATAAACTTAGGAAAGTTTATTAGTACATGAAGATTGTTATTAGGGGTAGTTTCATAAGTCTTGAATCACCATTTTCTCTTGGTAATATCTCATGGTTTCCTTTTAGGTGAAGTAGATCCAAATTGCTTGTTCATGTTATCGCCTAATTCATTGTTTCATGTTTACGCCTATGTAAGTTGGTATGGTCATTTCGTCATGGCCTAGCCATGACCTTTGGTCCTTGTTCCAAGGTCATGAGACTCAACCTTGGCTCTAGCCATGGTGGTGGTCTTGTTTATAGGTCATAAGACCTCTTGTTCATTTTAAAGTATAACCATAATCTAGTGACTTATATATATGTAAATAGCTGTTAAGAAATTTAGAAATATTTCACTCAGAAAGTGTTTTCAAGGCTCGAGCCTCTTTGTTCCTGAAGGAAAACGTGATTCCGGACAACTTTCGTGTTTTAACTTTTTCATGAAACGGACCAGAAAGGCCTCTTTTTGCGTGTTTTCTATTCTGTCACAGAAACATTTTGGCAGTTTTGCCGGAAAGTTTTGGTAACTTCAAATCGCCATAACTTTTGACTCGTATACTCGTTTTAGGTGGTTCAAATTGCTATGGTTTCCTTGTTAAGTCCTCTACTGTATTATGTAATAATCCAATATCATATTTTTACCATTTTGATCAGGTTATACCAACAAAGTCACTAGTTTACTTGTTTTATGAACTTATATTAACAATCAATACAATAACTTGTTTTATTCATTTTTTATACATCATGGACATTAATACAAGACATAATATAGCACAAATAATATGTAAATAACATGAACATGATTATTTAACAAGAATCAAGTTAGGGTTTGGCTTACAACTTTTGGCTTTCAACAAAGAAAGGAAAGTAACTAGTAAGGATAGGACTTTGATAGACTTGCTTCAACCCTTTTTCACTTCATGCAATCTTTCTACCCTTGGTATTCTTGAGAGATGGATGATGAAGGTTTAGGTGACTTGAGTGGATTCAAACTCAAGAGAAATCACCAAGTATATGAGGTTATGGAAGTGTTTTGATTATCTAAAAGAAACTAGGGTTTCAACCTTGAAGAATCACTTGAACCTTGCAAGAAATTGGAAGGAAATAAGCTAAGTGTGAAGTGGTTTTGGGGTTGGGGATGCACGGCACAAGGAAGGGGGGGAGAGGGGCTATTTATAGTCCAAATGAGGAGGTTAGGAAACTACTAGGAAATTACCAAAACTTGGTGACCAAGTTGTAATTTAATGGTGATCTAGGGGTAAATTCATGAGATGAAGCCACATGGGTGTGACTCCCCCCTCCTAGGGCGGTTCATGAGTGGATAGGAAGGGATGAGTTGGTCTTGGATGATATTATCCAAGTATTGGATGAGTTTTGACTCCGGGAAATGCCAATCGTAAATGATTAAGCCTCAAAACGTAAAACCGGGTGTCGTAAAATTATGGAATTTGAAAGTATTGTTAAACATGTCCATATAGTCCATAATAAAATATAAAATGAGTGGTAGGTTCTATCGGGTGCTAAAACCCTGCTAAAAACTGGAAACACGGGTCTAAAACGCGTAATTCGCGTAAAATGCTGAACTGGAAAACGTAAAATTCCAAAACTTTTGGAATTGTCATAAAATGATAGAAAATCATATTTCTATTGTTTATGACGTTTTATGGATATATCGGGATGCTGGAAGGACGTTTAAACCTAAAAGTAAATCTCGGACACGGCTTTGTGATTTTTGCAGAAATGATCCGACGAGCGTCAAACTCTTGGATTATCGTTAAAATAGTTTAACTTACGAGAATATGAAATAAAAATTTCTGAGATGAATAGTGAAAAGTGAATAGTAAAAAGTGAATAGTAAAAGTGAATAGTGAAATTTTTCGGGAGTAGTAATTATCCTGAAAAATGCGAATTGTTACAGTCTCTACCCCTTACGGGGAACTTCGTCCCGAAGTTCTATGTGTGTTATACGTTGGAGTGGTGTCGATGAAGAGGTGTGGTTACTTATGAGAAGTTTGTTCCTAAGAAAACATACGGGTGACTGCTCCCAGCATAACATGATCCCTCCTGAATTAGACATAGGTGATCAGGCTATGTATAATTTAGGACCGATAATGTGATGTTCGGTTTAGTCACGTAGTAATGTGTTTCTTAAAAGTTTTAGATGGTATTCAATCTTGTAAAGCTGATGAGGTTGCTTATGGTGTAACTAAGGATGATTTGAGTTTTAAAAGTGCATCAAGATCAGAAAGTGAGCTTGTGGGATTAAGGGTTGTGAAGATGATGATGGTGAGAAGGTTAAGAAGGTTTGTGTTCTTCATTTTGGTATGTTGAGATTTAGTGGTTTGTGATGATAGTTGGAAATGAAGGCATGATATTGATTTATAGGGTGATATCAACGAAGTGATTTTTCTAAGATGGTGGTAGAATATCTTGGAGTAACATGATGTGAAACAATAAAGTGTTAACAAAATAGCTTGAAGTAAAATTTGTTGGATGGTTTATAAGATAACTGAGTAAATCTTATAGAATGGTAATAGTCTGCTAAACAATCAAATTGGTTTGGAGATAGAAAGTACAATAGATGAGAATTATCACAAAGAGTTGTTTATTGAACATCAAATATTCTTAAGTCATAAAACTCCCATTACTAGGGATGACATACACGTAGTACAACAGAGTGCATAAATAAATATGACTGCTAAGTTCTAAATTTCATTGTTCTGCAGTGTTGTTGAGATTCTGATAAGCTCCTTCTCCTCTTATCATATATGCTTTCCATTGGATGTCTTCAACTTGTTGGCCTTGGCTGTTGGGGACATCTGTTCCTGTAATGACCACTTTCTCCACACCCGAAGCATATAACTCTTGGTTGTGCGTTGCTACCAGTAGCTACAGTCTTGGCTCTACAATTCTGGGCGAGGTATCCAGTGTTTTGACAGTTGCTACACTTAGCCGGGCAAGGACCAGAGTGATAGAAATTGCACTTAGTACACTGTGGTTAAGTCCCAGAATATCCACCTTTGGTTGGTGCAGCAACATAAGTCGTTGCAGCCCCTTGTCTTTTGTTTTGCTGGTTATGATGGTTGTTGTTGTTGTTGTTGTTACTTCCATGGTTACCATCCCATGGTCGCTTGTTGTTGTTGGTTCTATTGTTATTGTTGTTGGAGTTGTTGAAATTTTGTCTTTGGGTTTCTGCTGTCTGAACCACCTGATCCATGAGGCTGCGAGACATCCGCATAGCCTCATCAAGTGTTTTGGGACTAGACGTAATCATGTTCCCTTGTATGCTTGGTGGGAGTCCCCAGATATATTCTTGCAACAGTTTCTCATTTGTCGAAACCATCGTTGGGCATAGTATCCTCAATTCATGGAATCGGCGGTTGTAACTCAGGATGTCGGTTCCTTTAACCGCATGGTTCCAGAATTCTACTTCTGGGTGACAACATGGTTCCTTCAACGGCATTTCACTATGAGGGTAATACTCTTTCTTCATGTTATCCCCAGAAAGCTTATAATCATTTTGGATGTCCATTGGTTGAGATACTAAATTCCACCATGATAATGCTTCATCCAATAGTGGACCGGTGGCATATTGGACTTTCTCATTCTCGGTGCATTTGTTGATCAATACTACTAACTCCGCTTTTTCAAACCAGGGGTTAAAATTTACGGCTCCATTAGTACCTTTGTAATTGGTGGGTTGGCAATTTAAATAACCGTTGAATGTGCAGCTCTTATATACCGGATCAATATTTATTACTGGAGGACCGGATGGGTTCGGTCCTCTGGTATTGATGGTAGTTGCAGCAACTCGAACAGCTTCGGCAGTTCTAGTAGTTTCAGCAGTTCTTGCAGCTTTAGCAGTTCTAGTAGCTTTAGCGGCTGTTGTGACCTGTGTAGCTATAGCTGCTCGCTCCGTGATAAGTGCTGCATTGATACTGTCCTTTACCAGTTTGCGGATGGCAGCTTGCGTCATCGTTGGTGGTGTCTTCTTCGTTGGCGCCATGATTCTATTATATAAAAGGTAAGTCGTGAGTAGAGAGTTGTGAAATAAGCATGATTTTTGATGGGGAATGATAGAATAATTATGGTTGAAGATTTAAAGGCATAACACATGATAGTATAAAACAAAAGTTTTATTCATACAACGTTGGTTGATTTACAAAATCGAAACTTATTACAAGCTTCTTCAAAATTTACTAACTGATACTTTCAGTTTAGTAATTACAACGTTTTTACTATCGCTAGTTATTACATGGATTTACTAACTGAGTCTAATCAGTATAGTAGTACAAAAGATAACTAGTATCATCACACTAGTCTATGGCGGGTTAGAAGGTCCGAGCAGCTCTGATTGATCGGCAACTTCTTGGTTTAGTGTGTCATAGAGGTACGAGTCGATGAAGTTTGAGAGGCTATAGTTTTCATGTTGACTTTCTTGTTGGATCAATGGTGGTCGAGGTACGATCCATAATGAATGATCCAAATCATCAGATGTAGGGATAACAAAGGGAAGAGATAGTGGTGGTGGTAATGGTTCTAGTACATATTCGTACTCATTATCCTCCTCGGAGTCTGCCTCAACATAATTTTGTTCAAAATAATTAGAAATATTCATCGCAAAATTAGTTGGCATCGGTTCATCCTCTTCTTCATCGGTTGGATCTTCGAAAGGTTCTTCTTCGTCATCAGAAGCGAAGGCATTTACGAAGTCAAATCCGAACTCGGGTGGGGGTGGTAAGACTTGGAAGTTATTAGGTAGAGTGGGCACATAATCGGGAGAAGTGGGTATGCACATGATTTCTATGAAAAGAATTTCTATGTTAGAACAATTCAATGTTTATGGGAAGTGCTCAAAATGTGAGAAGTGTGTATCATAAAAATGTCTACGGGAAATGCTCAAAATGGGTATATATGAATATACTAATATGTTTGTGTAACATAACATCCTTACTAAGTCCATAATCGTCTGGAGGATGGAAGACACGGAGAGCGGAAGGCTATAAAATGTTTTTGTTTGTAATTGCGGTTATAGTTTAGGTCACAATTAGACCCGTTTCTCTATAACCATGGCTCTGGTACCAATCTGTAACACCCCCAATTCATGGATGCAGCGGAATTCGAACTGGGTGTTACTGGACGGCACAATAGTCACAATAATAGAAAACGAACTCCAATTGAGTCGTTTTAAAAGATTTATCATTCAAATTATATAAATATTAGAGATTACAAAATGAGGTCCCAATTGGTTCCATGTTTACAAATCACATTAAGTGAGTTTTTGAATGATAAGTAAATTTATAGCCCTCTTGAGTATCCGTGTCCTTCCGTGCCATCCTTGATCGTCATGAACCTGAAATACATGCTTGAGAGGTCAACACAAAGGTTGAGTGATATTCATAGAGTTTGTTAAATCGTTTGAACACAATATGTTGGTAGTGTGAGTTATAGGCTCACACCAATGTTTGGAAAACAAAACAGGTAGGCTACGTTATTATACGCCCGGAACAGTTATTATACACTAAGCTTATGACACCATAACGTTAACGTGTACCAATAACGATCGGCAGATTTATCCCGGTAGGTACTTTGCTAACATACCTAAATCTCAAATATTAATGCATTTGTTTGAACTTAGTCAATACAAATGGGATTCGTCAATCCCAATAGGCCTATTCACAATATTCGCGCTCACTATTGCTAGTGATTAAATGGTTCATAATAAAGGATCTCGGTTTAGCAAGGATGGTACTTAGTGATAACAAAACAATCAGGCAAGCATACAATTTAAAAACATTGTGCTCGGTTAAAAATAGCATGTATTTCCCCCAAGGGTTTGTAAAACAATTAAGTAATGGAAAGTGGGGCTATGAACTCACCTTAAGTAAGATAGCAAGTAATGAATGTAACGGTCGAATCGTGAAGGTTTCTACGAGCAACCTATAATAGAATGTTGCGACTTAGGATTTGTGTAAAGAACATAACGGAGTGCCTATATATATATCTTGCATTTAGTCCATGATGTGGTATGATGTATATTGTATGTCTTTGAAAGAAAAGATTCATGAACATGTATGTTTTGTATATCGTTTACTACCGTTCGGGCTGACATATTTCAGAAGTCATGTTAGTAAGCGTTCGAGGAGCCAGGACACTTTAACTCGTAAATCCACAACTCATCTCGACGGCTTACATAATGAACTCCTCACATGAGGCTCCCTACTATTGTAGTAGTTGATAAAATATATAGATATAAGTTTTGATCCGAAAAGTTACATGTCCGATATTTTGAATAAACTTAGGAAAGTTTATTAGTACATGAAGATTGTTATTAGGGGTAGTTTCATAAGTCTTGAATCACCATTTTCTCTTGGTAATATCTCATGGTTTCCTTTTAGGTGAAGTAGATCCAAATTGCTTGTTCATGTTATCGCCTAATTCATTGTTTCATGTTTACGCCTATGTAAGTTGGTATGGTCATTTCGTCATGGCCTAGCCATGACCTTTGGTCCTTGTTCCAAGGTCATGAGACTCAACCTTGGCTCTAGCCATGGTGGTGGTCTTGTTTATAGGTCATAAGACCTCTTGTTCATTTTAAAGTATAACCATAATCTAGTGACTTATATATATGTAAATAGCTGTTAAGAAATTTAGAAATATTTCACTCAGAAAGTGTTTTCAAGGCTCGAGCCTCTTTGTTCCTGAAGGAAAACGTGATTCCGGACAACTTTCGTGTTTTAACTTTTTCATGAAACGGACCAGAAAGGCCTCTTTTTGCGTGTTTTCTATTCTGTCACAGAAACATTTTGGCAGTTTTGCCGGAAAGTTTTGGTAACTTCAAATCGCCATAACTTTTGACTCGTATACTCGTTTTAGGTGGTTCAAATTGCTATGGTTTCCTTGTTAAGTCCTCTACTGTATTATGTAATAATCCAATATCATATTTTTACCATTTTGATCAGGTTATACCAACAAAGTCACTAGTTTACTTGTTTTATGAACTTATATTAACAATCAATACAATAACTTGTTTTATTCATTTTTTATACATCATGGACATTAATACAAGACATAATATAGCACAAATAATATGTAAATAACATGAACATGATTATTTAACAAGAATCAAGTTAGGGTTTGGCTTACAACTTTTGGCTTTCAACAAAGAAAGGAAAGTAACTAGTAAGGATAGGACTTTGATATACTTGCTTCAACCCTTTTTCACTTCATGCAATCTTTCTACCCTTGGTATTCTTGAAAATGGATGATGAAGGTTTAGGTGACTTGAGTGGATTCAAACTCAAGAGAAATCACCAAGTATATGAGGTTATGGAAGTGTTTTGATTATCTAAAAGAAACTAGGGTTTCAACCTTGAAGAATCACTTGAACCTTGCAAGAAATTGGAAGGAAATAAGCTAAGTGTGAAGTGGTTTTGGGGTTGGGGATGCACGGCACAAGGAAGGGGGGGAGAGGGGCTATTTATAGTCCAAATGAGGAGGTTAGGAAACTACTAGGAAATTACCAAAACTTGGTGACCAAGTTGTAATTTAATGGTGATCTAGGGGTAAATTCATGAGATGAAGCCACATGGGTATGACTCCCCCCTCCTAGGGCGGTTCATGAGTGGATAGGAAGGGATGAGTTGGTCTTGGATGATATTATCCAAGTATTGGATGAGTTTTGACTCCGGGAAATGCCAATCGTAAATGATTAAGCCTCAAAACGTAAAACCGGGTGTCGTAAAATTATGGAATTTGAAAGTATTGTTAAACATGTCCATATAGTCCATAATAAAATATAAAATGAGTGGTAGGTTCTATCGGGTGCTAAAACCCTGCTAAAAACTGGAAACACGGGTCTAAAACGCGTAATTCGCGTAAAACGCTGAACTGGAAAACGTAAAATTCCAAAACTTTTGGAATTGTCATAAAATGATAGAAAATCATATTTCTATTGTTTATGACGTTTTGTGGATATATCGGGATGCTGGAAGGACGTTTAAACCTAAAAGTAAATCTCGGACACCGCTTTGTGATTTTTGCAGAAATGATCCGACGAGCGTCAAACTCTTGGATTATCGTTAAAATAGTTTAACTTACGAGAATATGAAATAAAAATTTCTGAGATGAATAGTGAAAAGTGAATAGTAAAAAGTGAATAGTAAAAAGTGAATAGTAAAAGTGAATAGTGAAATTTTTCGGGAGTAGTAATTATCTTGAAAAATGCGAATTGTTACATAAATACCCAAAACAAACATGATATGTGTGACTAAATGGTACAAAAGGCCACACAAACATACAATTCATGTGGCCATTGGCTTATCAATAGCCACACAAAACACAAATTTCTTCACTTTAAACACCATATGGTCACACTTATTCACACTTTTGGCCACTTTATGATTAATTGTATGTGTCTAAATACCCAAAACAAACATGATATGTGTGACTAAATGGTACAAAAGGCCACACAAACATACAATTCATGTGGCCATTGGCTTATCAATAGTCACACAAAACACAAATTTCTTCACTTTAAACACCATATGGTCACACTTATTCACACTTTTAGCCACTTTATGCTTAAGTGTATGTGACTAAATACCCAAAAGAAACATGATATGTGTGACTAAATGGTACAAAAGGCCACACAAACATACAATTCATGTAGCCATTGGCTTATCAATAGTCACACAAAACACAAATTTCTTCACTTTAAACACCATATGGTCACACTTATTCACACTTTTGGCCACTTTATGCTTGATTGTATGTGACTAAATACCCAAAACAAACATGATATGTGTGACTAAATGGTACAAAAGGCCACACAAACATACAATTCATGTGGCCATTGGCTTATCAATAGTCACACAAAACACAAATTTCTTCACTATAAACACCATATGGTCACACTTATTCACACTTTTGGCCACTTTGTGCTAAATTGTATGTGACCAAATACCCAAAAGAAACATGATATGTGTGACTAAATGGTACAAAAGGCCACACAAACATACAATTCATGTGGCCATTGGATGACCAATAGTCACACAAAACACACATTTCTTCACTTTAAACACCATATGGTCACACTTATTCACACTTTTGGCCACTTTATGATTTATTGTATGTGACTAAATACCCAAAAGAAAAATGCTTTGTGTGACTAAATGGTACAAAAGGCCACACAAACATACAATTCATGTGGCCATTGGATGATCAATAGTCACACAAAACACAAATTTATTCACTTTAAACACCATATGGTCACACTTATTCACGCTTTTGGCAACTTTATGCTTAATTGTATGTGACTAAATACCCAAAAGAAAAATGCTTTGTGTGACTAAATGGTACAAAAGGCCACACAAACATACAATTCATGTGGCCATTGGATGATCAATAGTCGCACAAAACACAAATTTCTTCACTTTAAACACCATATGGTCACACTTATTCACACTTTTGGCCACTTTATGCTTAATTGTATGTGACTAAATACCCAAAAGAAACATGATATGTGTGACTAAATGGTACAAAAGGCCACACAAACATACAATTCATGTGGCCATTGGATGACCAATAGTCACACAAAACACACATTTCTTCACTTTAAACACCATATGGTCACTCTTATTCACACTTTTGGCCACTTTATGATTTATTGTATGTGACAAAATACCCAAAAAAAAAATGCTTTGTGTAACTAAATGTAACAAAAGGCCATACAAAAATAAAATTCATGTGGCCATTGGATGATCAATAGTCACACAAACCACACATTTCTTCACTTTAAAGAACATATGGTCACACTTGTTCACATTTTTTGCCACTTTATGTTTAATTGTATGTGACTAAATACCCAAAAGAAACATGAGTTGTGTGACTAAATGGTACAAAAGGCCACACGAAAACCAAATTTATGTGGCAATTGGATGATCTATAGTCACACAAACCATACATTTCTTCACTTTCAACACCATATGGTCACACTTATTAACACTTTTGGCCACTTTATGGTTAATTGTATGTGACTAAATATACAAAAAAAAATGCTTTGTGTGACTATAAGAGCTTTTCGTCACACAAAGCTGATTAATCCAACTAAAATTGTACCTATTTAGTCACACATTTTAACGTTTTGGTTACTCTTTTTTAAGTGAGACTAAAAAGAACCAAAACATGTGACCGTAGGTACCCTATGGTCACACGACCTTTAGTCACACATACGAAAAAAACCATGTGTGACTATATGTATATCGTCACACATATTTGGTGTAACCAATTCCAGTTTTTGGCCTAGTGAATATTCCCTAACTCTATAAGCTCCTACTTCACTCCTATGTCGAGCCGACTAAAAGCTCCTAACATGGGATCACTAGAATTCACTTATGCATTAGATACAACCAAAAATCGTTGTACACCTCCGATCATGTTTCTTAAGACGTTCAAGCAAGTTACCAATGGAAGTCTGCCAGTTTTCTTAAGCCTAACATCGAATACAATCATCCACTACAACTATAAACAAACCATCAACCAATAATCAACATCTATGTTTCACTACATCTAAGCAAACACAATAAAAACCTAGCCTAGCATGTTAAAAGAAAGACAAGCATAAGATAGAATCACACAACACATAGACATATCGTATGATTATTGGAAAACTTATCTTCAATTAAGCATGAATGGAACAAGGGTTGAAACCCTTATTTTTACAGAAAATTCGTCTAGGGTTTGAGCTCTCCAAAGTTCTCCTAATGTTTCACACACTTTTTGAATGAAAAATTGGAAAAATATATATAGATAATACATCCTGACGGCGTGACGTTATAGCTTGTGACGCCGTTAACTCGCCGCCAAATTAAGGGTCGTATTGCCTAGATCCAGTCTTAACCTGTCATGTAGAAATTGAGCTCTAGGCCGTCACTTGCAAAATGACCCTGACGGCCTTGGTGACTCCGTTAGGTCAAATAACCTTAAAAATGCTCTGGGCCGTCACGTGTATTTTCCACATCCACCTCTTTTGCCACTCTTGACGCCGTCATGTGTGAGGTCTTGACATCGTCAGGCACTGTTCCAAGCAAGGATTTTGAGACTTTGCCGTTTTCTTCACTTTTATGCCCCAAAAACGTCCAAAATGCTTCCTTTTCCAGATTCCATCTCAAAAGTACCTAAAATGACAAAAGGAACGATTTAGGGCAGTATTTGATAAAATAATCATGAATTCGGGCTTAGATGACCTCCTAAAAGCGGTAAACTTTTCGCCTTATCAAATACCCTTACACTTGAGATTTGCTTGTCCTCAAGCAAATGCGCTTTTATTCTAATCAAAATACAAGTTAGGGGTCATTTAACACTAATATAAAAGTAATTACAACAAATAATCGTTCCACTAAAAACCAAAAACAAGCACGGAGGTCATACACTAGCACGTCACAAATAGTGTTTAGATACTCACATCTCTCAGGTGTAATAAAGTATATATCACAATATGGAAATGAAAAACATCTCTCACTACCTGTCATAGCAAATAGATTACCATAGGCTTGGGAAAGGATCAAACCTCCACCACTTGGTGTAAGCACCTAGGATATCAAAGAGGTCTTTTAAAGGGTTATAACGTTAGGTGTAGGGATATTGAGAACACGGTTTTGTTGGATAAAGGCAATATTTACTAGTGGCGAGTTAATCATCTTGGTTAATTACATGTACAATATGGCGTTGCTAAGCCAAGACTCGACTCGACTTAAGCTAATCAAAATCTAACAAACTATGAAACAAACATAAAATGAAACGGGATGGTAGTCCGTATGTCTTTTTCTATTTTTTTTTTCTTTTCTTTATTTTTTCGGATTTTAATTTTTTTTACTTATTTTTTATTATTTTTTTGCATACACTTTTACCCTACCATCCAAAATAATACATCATAGGAAATTTGCATTCCCCTTACACTTGAACTTTTACATACTTTACAATAAACTATTCTAATGACTCGAATCACTAGAACAAAAACTGGAATTGGTTACACCAAATATGTGTGACGATATACATATAGTCACATATGGTTTTTTTCGTGTGTGTAACTAAAGGTGGTGTGATTAGAGGGTACCTACGGTCACATGTTTTGGTTCTTTTTAGTCTCACTTACAAAAGAGTAACCAAAACGTAAAAGTGTGTGACTAAATAGGTACAATTTTAGTTGGATTAATCAGCTTTGTGTGACCAAAAACTCTTATAGTCACACGAAGCATTTTCTTTTTGTATATTTAGTCACATACAATTAACCATAAAGTGGCCAAAAGTGTTAATAAGTGTGACTATATGGTGTTGAAAGTGAAGAAATGTATGGTTTGTGTGACTATAGATCATCCAATTGCCACATAAATTTGGTTTTTGTGTGGCCTTTTGTACCATTTAGTCACACAAATCATGTTTCTTTTGGGTATTTAGTCACATACAATTTAACATAAAGTGGCCAAAAATGTGAATAAGTGTAACCATATGTTCTTTAAAGTGAAGAAATGTGTGGTTTGTGTGACTATTGATCATCCAATGGCTACATGAATTGTATGTTTGTGTGGCCTTTTGTTACATTTAGTCACATAAAGCATTTTTCTTTTGGGTATTTAGTCACATACAATAAATCATAAAGTGGCCAAAAGTGTGAATAAGTGTGACCATATGGTGTTTAAAGTGAAGAAATGTGTGTTTTGTGTGACTATTGATCATTCAATGGCCACATGAATTTTATTTTTGTGTGGCCTTTTGTTACATTTAGTCACACAAAGCATTTTTCTTTTGGGTATTTAGTCACATACAATAAATCATAAAGTGGCCAAAAGTGTGAATAAGTGTGACCATATGGTGTTTAAAGTAAAGAAATGTGTGTTTTGTGTGACTATTGATCATCCAATGGCCACATGAATTTTATTTTTGTGTGGCATTTTGTTACATTTAGTCACACAAAGCATTTTTCTTTTGGGTATTTAGTCACATACAATAAATCATAAAGTGGCCAAAAGTGTGAATAAGTGTGACCATATGGTGTTTAAAGTAAAGAAATGTGTGTTTTGTGTGACTATTGATCATCCAATGGCCACATGAATTTTATTTTTGTGTGGCATTTTGTTACATTTAGTCACACAAAGCATTTTTCTTTTGGGTATTTAGTCACATACAATAAATCATAAAGTGGCCAAAAGTGTGAATAAGTGTGACCATATGGTGTTTAAAGTGAAGAAATGTGTGTTTTGTGTGACTATTGGTCATCCAATGGCCACATGAATTGTATGTTTGTGTGGCCTTTTGTACCATTTAGTCACACATATCATGTTTCTTTTGGGTATTTGGTCACATACAATTTAGCACAAAGTGGCCAAAAGTGTGAATAAGTGTGACCATATGGTGTTTATAGTGAAGAAATTTGTGTTTTGTGTGACTATTGATAAGCCAGTGGCCACATGAATTGTATGTTTGTGTGGCCTTTTGTACCATTTAGTCACACATATCATGTTTGTTTTGGGTATTTAGTCACATACAATAAATCATAAAGTGGCCCAAAGTGTGACCATATGGTGTTTAAAGTGAAGAAATGTGTGTTTTGTGTGACTATTGATCATCCAATGGCCACATGAATTGTATGTTTGTGTGGCCTTTTGTACCAATTAGTCAAACATATCATGTTTCTTTTGGGTATTTAGTCACATACAATTAAGCATAAAGTGGCCAAAAGTGTGAATAAGTGTGACCATATGGTGTTTAAAGTGAAGAAATTTGTGGTTTGTGTGACTATTGATCATCTAATGGCCACATGAATTGTATATTTGTGTGGCCTTTTGTATCATTTAGTCACACATATCATGTTTCTTTTGGGTATTTAGTCACATACAATTAATCATAAAGTGGCCAAAAGTGTGAATAAGTGTGACCATATGGTGTTTAAAGTGAAGAAATTTGTATTTTGTGTGACTATTGATCATCAAATGGCCACATGAATTGTATGCGTGTGTGTCCTTTTGTAACATTTAGTCAAATAACGAATTAATTAAACAGTCACCAACAAAAAGCCGTAAATAATAAAATTCAATAAAATTCAAACATATCTAATTAAACAAATTCAAATACAATAAAATTGGAATGTATTTAAAATTGTAATGCCGTAAATAATAAAATTCTCATAAATATAACTTCTTAGTCTTGATCTTCTGAGCAGCTTCACTTTTCATGGCTTCAATAGAGACTTAGTTGCGCTTCCCTATTAATTTAGGTGGAACTTTGTTATGCTCACTAATCATTTGTATGGTACTTGGTGGTGTTGCCTGTAGGAAACAAAAACCCAGGTGTATCAAATACTGAATTAAATATGAGAAATTATATATATATATATATATATATATATATATATATATATATATATATATATATTTATATATATATATATATATATATATATAGGTTGATAAAACACATGCATGTATGTACCTGATCTTCCAAAATCACTTGCTCCTTTGGCTATACATAAAAACCACCTACTGCCTTCATAACTGTTTTGAAACTGTTACCTCCTACACCCGGTATGCAAGATGCATCCTGTAAGGATTTATCAATAGACACTTTATAGCAATCCTTGGGGAGTGGTTTGTTATGAAGCATTTGTTTTCCATCACTCATGTATACTCTGCCCAAAGCAATAATAGTTGTTCTCTTTGAGTGCCACAGTTTGCAGTTAATTACCTAAAAAAATGATTTGTTGCATGTATGTATCAGAAATCGGTTAAACAAAATAATATATGAACATGTTTATTAAATACATACATGTGGTAGTACTAGTAATGAAGACTCATCTTCTTGTGATTGGGAAGCTTGACGTGCATCCTTTGGTTTTGATCTAGTCGTTTTCTTAGATGCGACAAATTTAACAGTTACCTATACATATAAAACACAGTAAATAAGAAATGCATGTAGATTTAAAAAAATCACATGTGGAAGTTTTATTATTTACACTTGTTTCCTTTTCCTTTTCCAAAGTTGGTAGTCTGTTAGACTTCTGAATGCTCGCAACTTTCTCACATCCAGAAACACGTGTTCCGGCATCCGCATCAGCACTGCTGTTTATATGATTAATGTTCACCGGAGACACCTTCAATATAAAGTGTTTAAGAAGACTGTAGCAGTTTTTAAAAGGGTCAATAAAAAATTGAATGTTACTTCTGGTGGTGTCAATGGGCTTGGCGTCAATGGACTTGACGTCAATGGAGTTGTTGCCAATGGAGTTCATGTCGATGGAGTTGATGCCAATGGAGTTGACGTTGAGTTCGACTGCCCCTTTTGTGCAGCCAATTGCTTCATCAAATCCTGGATTACCACATCTTTTTCTTGACGTTGGCGTCTCTCATTCTCAAGTTCACTTTGAAGTAACACCACTCTTTCATCAGATGGTTGTTTGTTTCAAGGCAGATCAAAATACCTCCTGTAGGTTACTCCACCTCCCACACCTCTCGCATTTCCTCCCTTTTCCTTACCTAATACAACTGTCATGGCATCACTGCCATGATCAACCTTCAAGGTTCCTTGTTTGATCTTATCCTCCATTTCTTTCTGCACACACAATATGGGAAATAGGTTATTATATGTTGATCCCACTTTAATATAAGCAAGAAGACTTTTTAGCCCCACTATGCACATTATAATAAAATATGCAGTAAAACTTACAATTTTTTCTCCCACGGCTCTAGTATCATCATCGTAAAAATCTCCGTCTTTGTTCTTCCTTCCTGTCAACCACAGCGTGGTACGCGGTGGTTCTTCATCTGGTTCAATTTCTTTACGATCGATCTTATAAACATCAAATGCATACACACGTAAGATAAACCAATATAAACGCAAGTATGATGCTATTAAGTGCAAATGTTTCAAGTTACCATTTGATCTATCACAAGGGCGTATCCACCTCGTCCCATTCTATGCTGATAAAGAGACTTGGAACACGCCACTTTTGTTGCAGCTGATTTCACCTTGCAACACAAAATCATAAGGCGTTTAGATGTAGTAATGATTATATACTACAGAACTAATATATATAGAAACAGTAAATGCTTGAACTTGAATAAAAAATTACTAATTAACACCTTGTATTCATCGCTTTGTGTATAATTTACAAAATTGACCCAATCATCGGCTGATATAATTGCATCATAGTTAGTCGGGACTTCATTTAGCTTAGAAGGTGTTTCTAGGTTGGGCAATATGTAGTTTTGTGTCAATTTACTTCTGAAATTGCGTAGAAGTTGAGCAAGATGATTCATTAACATCCTTCTGGCTGTCAAGTCAACATCAAAAAATTGCTGCAAAGATTAACACAATGTTCCTAATTAGTTGCACATAATGTAAATGCTACATATATATTTCATTCTATATTACTGGGTTAAAAAATAGTATAGGTTTACCGTGATTTCGTCCCACATTTTGTCTCTTGCTTCAGAATCAACCTTCTTCCAGGATAGAATCCTGACACCTACATGCTCACGAACCAAGTCTCCTAAAAAACTAGAAAACAATGCTCGGTGTTTTCCTGATATCCTATTCATAGCATCGAAGGTTACACTGAGCTTCTCTCCACCTGCTTTTCCATATTCCCTTCGAAACTTTGCAAACCTGGTTATGCTCCTCTTTTTGACATAACCATTTGATTGGTTGTTATCAGGTTCACCATCATCAGAAAACTGCTCTGATTCATATCCCAAAGTGTGGTCAGGATTTTAATTATCAGAAAAATAAATATTATCATGATCATTCTCTTGGGTTTCCATGATTCGTCTGAAGCAATGTGTAAAAGAAAAATAGTAAACTAAATTGGTGAATAATGGTATAAAAAGTTATTGATTTAATGTTTTGAATGAAAGTTGATTTTTTGGAGAAAAAATAGGGCATATGATGGGGCAGTTTTTCGTTTAAGGAAATCACAATTTCCAGAGTTAATTTTAAAAATTTTGTTTGAGAATTTAAACATTTCACAAAAAAATTTGGCTCCAAATTTTTTAATTAAGAATTTAAACATTTCATTAAAATTTTGGCTCCAAAACACCCATATAACTTTTCATGACAGAAATTGTGCTTACACACAATCCCAAACACCCATATAATTTCAAACCCGCTGTCCCAAACACACATATAACTGCATAAACACAAAAATCACCACATGGCGCATACAAATGAAAAAACACGATATGAAAAATGAGGAAAACGTATAAAACATGTAGAAACGGTATAAAACATGGTTAAACGGGCGAGAACGTGTAAACACGGACTAAAACGTATAAAAACCGACTAAGAATCATAAGACGTAGGAAAACTGAGGAAAAAGTATGAAAAAACATGAAAATGACAAAAACCTACGAAAACGGATAAAAACGTGTAGAGACGGAGATATCCATGACAAAACGGGGAATAACGTGTAAACATGGACGGAAACGTGTACACACGGACGCAAACGTATCATATAACCTAATGGTACCCTAACGACAGTATGACACAGTCTTCATCATAGTACATATGACTTTACTGATTTTATGGCCTCCTCAAATGTCAAAATTAATGTGCCCACCTTTAATAACTTTAACACACTTCATATAACCTTCACAATATAACTATACACATACCAAGTCTATGCAACCCATGGATGACCGGTGATAATGGCTAATTCACATGGTGGGTCATTGGTAGTAGGTTATAACTGGTCACATTCATTAATGGGTATTTGACATCACATGGGCATTGGGTTATAGTTGTTTAGGGTGGCATGTTACGACATGATTCAATGAATAGTACATATGTATAATATTATGTTATCAAAACCCGACCAAATGGTCTAGATGCTCGCTCCCTGAGATATTCCCGGGTTGTTTTAACTGAGCTAATGTCAAATATTGATCATGTTCGTTAAGTTAATAAATAAAAGAACATAAACGAAATTTTACCAAACAAATCATGAAATGTTCAATGAACATTCAGTTCGTTTACAGTCCTAGCTACTCATTGGATTCTAATAGGCCGGGAAATAGTAATTTGTAATTTAAAGCCTAGAAATGCAAATGAACTTTTCTTAAGTCCTAAATGACTAAAAATAATTTTAGGAAAAATAATTTTATTTTTTAGACTTTTATTTTATTTTTTAATAATTAAAAAATAATTCTAAGTAATTAAATGATAAAAAATAGTAAACTGATTAAGAATACACAAGAAAAATATGCAATAACTACTTAAAGTATTTAAGTTTGAAGCAAAAATAATTGTGACAAACCAACTTATTTAAATAAGTTGTAATAAGCTTAAAAGGATAAATAAGCTAACAGCCTAAAAAGTTTGTTTATATACAAAACAATGTAAGATATTAAATGAAGAAGTCCCAAGGGCAAGTGGTAAGGGTGTGGTGTGTTGAGGCGTTCAAAAGGTTGAGGCTGGTAAGGTCTCGGGTTCGAGCCTATGGTTCCCCTTGATTTCCCAGCTTCCCTTTTTATGTTTTTTAAGAAATTTTTTTTGATAAGATATTTTTAAACTTTCCCTCCAATATGTTCTTCAGATATATTTTTCAATTCCCTCCAATATGACTTAAGAAGCAGTTTGGTAATGCGCCTAATTTAATTTTATTCATCCAAAAAAATGTCATTAACCCCATCCCAATACTAATCAAAAAATTTGTGGATAATTAATTGGTTTAAGATTGAGCATTTTGTTTTCAGATAACATGTCAATTATGTCAGTTTAACAAGATTGCATAAGACATACTAAATTACATTACATGCATATTCATAAAAGTAGAGTTATATTAGATTCCGTAATTGCTGAAAGTAGCTAATTAACACTAATTGTTCAACTTAACTAACGTATAACAGTACTAATATTGTTCAAATTTAGTAATATATCACAAGTAAAATACCCCCAATGAATGCATGTTGACAACACACATAACTGCCAAAAAATTATACACTTAAGGGGGTATTTACTAACAAAAAATATAATAAATATTGTTTGAGTTCAAATGAAGCAGAAATTGTTCGAAGCTGGACACATCCAATGAAGTTAGCACAAATGAAACACGGGATACACAGAGTCTTGCAAATGATCACCATCACTGACATCAACATTTAAATACATGAACTTGAACCTGATGAGCTTGTTTGTTGCAAAAGAGCAATCATCGGCAAACTTCCTCCACATCCCATGGAGAGTCACACCACCGGGCATCTCAGGATCGGCTTTGTGGGGCTTCATCGTCATACTCATGAAACATTCGACACCACGATGTCTCATGAGGACCCTCCGGTATGGGTGGATAGGATGCTGCAACAAGAAATCTGCCGGGATATCCTGCAGTTCAAATTACTAGTAAGTATATAGTTTGTTCCAACTAATTAAACAAAAGTAAAGAATATCTATGAATGTTGAGATATGTACAAGTTCTTGATTCACTCGAATTGTTCACAATCTCTTATAGAATGCATGACCTTCACCAAAGTGGTCTTGATGAGAAGGCTATTGGCAAATATGCTTCAAGCGATTGTCATCTATAAAGAATTTTAATTATAATCACTAAATAAATCACTGACAGATATAACGTTTAGTATGAAAGTATTTCGTAAATTTTTACCTCTTTCTGTCAATAACAAACCAGGCTGATCAGGTAGCAAGCTGGTGGCACCAAGGAAATGCGCGTCGGTAGTTAGACTACCTTCATGACTGAAGCCGGTAAGCAAAAACTTTGTTGCGCGCTTCCTTGTGAAGATGAGAATCATTCCAGCTTTTAAACCAACATATTCTTCAAGCTTGTTCCAATCATCGGGGTCCAACTCATATAGCAGCTGCCCGTTGGCTCCTCCCGCTTCAACAGCAATCAAACCAACATCAAAGTCTTCCCCGTCTACTTTGATTCTAATCTGTTGTGCATTACCTAAGCCACCAAGGAATGCAGCTGGCAGTGTCTGCAAATAAATTTTAATAGTAACCTTATAAGTACATTAAAATTTAATATTCATTGACTTATGAAATCACATGTTTGACATAAGATTAGTAAATTATGAAGCTCTAATACCCGGAACTGATCATAGAAGGAAAAAACACGAGACTGGAACCTTGAAACCCGATCGACATTCATGTGGTAGCCACTAAATTCAGCTCCATCTTGAGTGTATCCGGTAACAAAGAAGCAGTCATCACCTTCCTCAACGAAATGCAACATCCTAACAGCCTGACTCAGGTTTTCCAAAGAAAACGTTCTCCATCTCTCTCCTGTCTACACAATGGGGCGGTTAGTTTCAGTCTCTATTTGTACTCTGAAATGAACTCGCTGAGCGCTTGTGATGTAAATCTCCCGCCTTCCATGGTAACATGATTCGGCGTAGACATGTGGAAGTTCCTGAAAGCATTTCAATAATTTATTTGACATTCATTATACAAACATTTATGGTATAAAATGTAATTAAGGCGTATGTGTGAGATTAACTGAGAGTCCGGAAACGTGTTTTGGTTTAAACTTATCACAAATTCAATGGCCATATTTCTACACAAAAACAGGGCACATGTTAAGGTAATACATTGTTTATACTATAAAATTCAAACACACATAAAATCTTTATGTATCATAAACGAAAAACATGGCACATGTTAAGGTAAAACAGGGCATATAATTGGCAACCTATAAATTTGCATCCTTACATGCTAATGAAAATTTGCTAATGGAACCCAAATGGATCAACACACAAATACTTTAACATTCTCCCTTTAAAGTAATTCTATATATACAAAACGAACCCGACCGAAACCAACTCATTCCTACAGGCTAATACAAACTGAACCCGACTGAAACCAACGCATTCCTACAGGCTAGCACTAACCGAACCCGACCGAAACCAACTCATTCCTACAGGCTAATACAAACTGAAAAACAGTCATTCCAAAAAGGTAATACATTGCTTATAATTGACAAACATAAGTCAAATGCATATCCAAAGTGATTAATTAACTGATTATTTGTGAGAGAAATAACCAATTTTATACCACAACTTCAATCCATTCAAAATATAACATTTTCCCCTAAATAATCAACAATCCCTAATAAGGTATGTCATTACTAATCAACAAAGTTACTAGACTTGACGTTGCAAGTATCATATTGTTAGATTCTAATTTCTAGGCTATCAACTCTGTGTTTGAGAGGGAAACCCACATGCAACTTCTTATGACTAAAATAATGTTTATAACCATTTCACACAAATGAGTTTAAACTACAGTAACATGAACACATTAGTTAATCAGAGCAATACATATAAGGTAAATTGATCGACACATTATGAACAAGTTCGGCATAAATCACTTCAAACAATTCATAAAAAAGGGAAATAAAAAAGTTTACTTTGATGTTGATCAAAAAGATGAAACCCTAACCTGTTGTAGTGCAGAGAAGTTGGGGATGACGTTTTGGTTGCCTGTGTGTTAGTTGGTGTTTTAATTTTGTTGTGAAACCAAATGGCCGGAATTAAAGTTTACGTGAGATATAAATGGGAGATGCACGCATAATTTTTTTGGGTCAAAGTGGTAGTAAATGAAATTTCTTAAATTTTTTTTAAATAATAAAAAAAAAATTATATTATTTAAATGAAAATCGGACGTTCGCAAACATAATTATTGTTCATGTTCGTTAACTTAATTACTAAATAAACGAACAATAACGAGCTTTTACCAAATGGTTTATTAAATGTTCACTAAACGTTCAGTTTTGTTACAGCCCTACTTATGGGATTCTAAAATCCTGGGAAAACGTATAAAATTAAAACTGAAAAAAATGTCAAAGACGTACGAAAAGTAATAAAACATATGTAAACATATCGAAACGAATAAAATGAAAAAAGTGCACAAGGGTCGGGTTACCGACTTACCGTGCCCAACTTATCTAACGCCACCCAAATAAAGGCATATGCAAACAGATGTTAACGTCAAAAAAGGACTAAACGGGAATAAAACGTGTGAGAAAGTAAGAAAATGTATGAATCGTAAGAAAATGTAGGATAGTGTGTAAAATAGACAAAACCGTATGAAAATGGAGGAAAACGTCTAAAGTATATGAAAACAGCTATAAAAGGACGGAAAAGGACAAATAACGTGTAGAAACGGACTAAAACATGACAAAACGGGCGAGAACGTGTACACACAGACGAAAAACGTGTACACACAGACGTAAGGTATCATATAACCTAAAGATACCCTAAAGACAATATCACATAGTATTCATCATAGTACTAATGACTTACTGGTTTTATGGCCTTCTCAATTGTCAAAATTAACGTGCCCACCTTTAATAACTTTAACATAGTTCATATAACCTTCAAACTATAACTTTACATCTACCAAGTCTATGCAACCCATGGATGACCGGTGATAATGGCTAATTCATATGGTAGGTCATGGGTATTAGGTATTTGACATCATATGCGCATTGGTCTATAGTTGCTAAGGTTGACATGTTATGAGATGATTGAATCAATAGTATATATAATATTATATTATGATAAACGGGGGATAACGTGTAAACATGGACGAAAACGTGTACACACGGACGCAAACGTATCATATAACTTAAAGATACCCTAACGACAGTATGACACAGTCTTCATCATAGTACATATGACTTTACTGATTTTATGGACTCCTCAAATGTCAAAATTAACGTGCCCACCTTTAATAACTTTAACACACTTCATATAACCTTCACAATATAACTATACACATACCAAGTCTATGCAACCCATGGATGACCAGTGATAATGGCTAATTCACATGGTGGGTTATTGGTAGTAAGTTATAACTGGTCACATTCATTAATGGGTATTTGACATCATATGGGCATTGGGTTATAGTTGTTTTAGGGTGTCATGTTACGTCATGATTCAATGAATAGTACGTATCTATAATATTATGTGATCAAAAACTCGACCGAATGGTCAAGATGCTCGCTCCCTGAGATATTCCCGGGTCGTTTTAACTTAGCTAATGTCAAATATTGATCATGTTCATTATGTTAATAAATAAACGAACATAAACGAACTTTTACCAAACAAATTATGAAATGTTCAATGAACGTTCAGTTCGTTTACAGTCCTAACTACTCACAGGATTCTAATAGACCGGGAAATAGTAATTTGTAATTTAAAGCCTAGAAATGCAAATTAACTTTTCTTAAGTCCTAAATGACTAAAAATAATTTTAGGAAAAATAATTTAATTTTTTTGACTTTTATTTTATTTTTTAATAATTAAAAACTAATTCAAAGTAATAAAATGATTAAAAATATTAAACTGATGAATAATACACAAGAAAATTTTTTAATAACTACTTAAAGTGTTGAAGTTTGAAGGAAAAATAAAAGCGAGAAAACAACTTATTTAAATAAGCTGTAATAAGCTTGCTTATTTAAATAAGTAGTAACAAGCTAAAAAGGAAAAAGTGGTTAAAAGAAACAAAGAAGAAGTGTATAACGAGAAAGTCCCAAGGGCAGAGATGGTGTTGTCGTGTGTTGTTAAGTTTGAGGTGTTGTTGAGGTCAGTGGTTCGAGCCCTAGTTCACCCCTGACTTCATTTGTTTTTTTTTTTTTTTTTTTTTTTTTTTTTTTTTTTTTTTTTTTTTTTTGCACTTTTTGTTTTAGAAACTTGTTTATAACCTTTTCTACTAGTTGTTAAACGTGGCTAATGCTACATTCCCTCCAATATTCTCGTGAAAATTTTTGTAAATTTTGTAAAAATTTGAATGTATTCCCCCAAAGTTTTCATCAATCCCATTCTAAACTAATCAACAAAATTTCAAAACTCTTCCTATCACAGCCAAGAATACCTCTCATATCACCACAAATCCCGTCACCACCACAACTCTCCTGTCATAGACCCACCACACCCGTCACCACTTGTAAGTATTGTTATGTTTGTTTTGTATTAATCGTTCTAACAAAATATATACGTACCCCTACAGTTATAACCATATTAAGTAATTCAACATTTGTTTTGAGACGATAACCTCTTGTAAATTATGTCACTTTCTTGGTAAATGTAGATAGTTAATTGGTTTTACAATATAAGTAACCCTGTAAAGGCTTTTACTACATGAACATGGAACAAGAATTTAGCTTCTTAATTGGTTATCCCTCCTTGACCCAAACACCCCTTTAGGAACTGTTTCATTAGACTTCATTGAATTATTAGCATAATTCAATACCACATTCCATCTTTTATATATGTTCCTTACTTGGACTGTCTTTTTATTTTTTATGCTCATCAATTGGAGTTTCATTATGTCTTCTATACTCATCAATAACTTGGGCTGTCTTTTAAACTTGCCTGCAGGGACCACATTTATAAACATGGACAAGGCTTGGATGGTAAATAAAAGGACCACCAAATCTTATATTGATGGAGTAGAGGCGTTTATTAATTATGCAGTAGACAACTTGCGTAAGATGGGGAACATCGACCCACGAGTTAATAAACTTCATCTTAAAATGCCATGTCCGTGTACAAACTGTTGTAACCACATAAACCGAACAGTGGAGGCAGTGCAGTGGCATTTATTCAGGAATGGGATTGATCTAACCTACATAAAGTGGACCAAACATGGAGAGAAGGATGAGCCATCAAAAAGTTCCCCAAAACCTGTTGACGCTACAACAGAATTTGTTGACGACACGGATTTTGCTTCATATATTCCAACAGATGGCCCAGCAACGGTAGATATGGTTAACACTACAAAAGATAATTTTGAATCAGAGGATGACCTTGTCAAGTTTCAAGAACTATTATTAGATGCAGAGAAGCCTCTTTACGAAGGATGTCCCGACTTCACAAAGATGTCCGCAATAGTTAAACTACTAAACTTAAAGGGTAAGTACAGATGTTCTGATAATTTCTTTACTGAATTACTAGGATTATTAAAAAAGATGCTACCTGCTGGTAACTAAATGGTGGAAAAAACATATCAAGCCAAAAAAGTTGTGAAGTTGATGGGTTCCGGATACAAAAAGATACATGTATGTATCAACAACTGCCTTCTTTACTGGAAAGATGACAAGGATTTGACTGTGTGTCGAACTTGTGGGACATCAAGATGGAAGGTGGATGAGAAGACACATAAAGTGTACGAAAACATTCCAGCAAAGGTAATGTGGTACTTTCCAATTATACCAAGACTGCAACGACTATTTAAGATAGAAAGAATTTCAGAAGATTTAAGATGGCATGCCACACGGAGGATAACTGATGGTGTGTTATGTCACCCCGCAGATTCACAGGCATGGCGTACCATAGATGAAAAATTCCCAGAAATTGCTGAAGATCCAAGAAATATACGGCTGGGAATATCGGCTGATGGGGTTGACGTATACGCGGGAAATAGGCATCACAATGTATGGCCAGTTTTAACTGTCATATACAACCTTCCTCCATGGTTGTGTATGAAAAGAAAGTTTATCAATCTTTCGGTATTAATATCAGGATACCCGGGAAATGATATCGATGTGTTTCTAGAACCGTTGGTAGATGATCTGCACACCTTATTCGAAAAAGGGGTTCATACATATGATGCATCCATAAAAGATTACTTTAAACTACGTGCCGTTGTGTTATGGACAATAAATGATTACCCTGCACTTGGTACACTATGTGGATGCCCGTACAGTGGATTCAAAGGTTGTGTGGTTTGCGGAAAAGATACAAACTGTGTTAGACTTTCTTCCTCGTCCAAGCAAAGTTATGTTGGACACAGACGATATCTACCATATGACCATCCATTCAGAAGGCAAAGGAAGGCATTTAATGGACAACCAGATTTTCTCCCGGTTCCAACTCCAATGACCGGGGAACAAATATACAACGAGGTACAACATATTGAAAATAAGTGGGGAAAAGGAAAACGAACAAACAATAATGCATCAGAAAACCAAGAACATACGAGAGGCAGAGGTGGGAAGATTAAAAAGCATAAAAGAAACACAACAGACGAAGAGGGTTGTTCAAGCCAAGTAAACAGACAAAACGGTGCGTATTGGAAGAAATTCAACATTTGGTACCGAAAACTTAGGTATTGGAGGCATAATTCTGTTCCACATTGTATTGATTTTATGCATGTGGAAAAGAATGTTGCTGAGAGCCTCGTCAGAACTTTGCTACATGTTCCAGGAAAGACGAATTATGGACTGAATGCTCGATTGGATCTGGCTGAGTTGGGGGTAAAACAAGAGTTGTTTGCTAGGCAAGAACAAGACGGTACAACACTACCTCCAGCAGGTTACACATTAAGTAATGTTGAAAAAGACATTTTTTGTGATACGTTGCACAACATCAGGGTACCTCAAGGCTATTGCTCAAATTTCTCTAGTTTGGTCAGCCTAAAGGATAGGAAGCTCATTGGCCTAAAATTGCATGACTATCACATGTTAATGCAAGAGTTTCTGCCCATTGCAATACATTCAATCATGCACCCACCCACACGATATGCTATTATCAGGTTTTGCTTTTTCTTTAAATCGATATGTAGCAAAGAAATAATATCGCAACAACTAGATAATATCGCACCTTACTAGGGAGGTCAAATTATGTGGTCCCATATGCTTTTGGTGGATGTATCCATTCGAAAGATGTATGAAGGTTATTAAAGGACATGTGCGAAACAGGAATAGACCAGAAGGATGCATTGCTGAGGAGACTATTGCGGAAGAAACAATAGAGTTTTTTGGCGAATATCATAAATCCATGGAAACTATTGGTTTCCCACATGATAAACATGAAACTGATGAAAATGAGGGCGGAAAGCCATTGTCGGCTGGCAAATCAAGTGAAGTTTCTGCAGAACTCTTTCAGAAAGCACATTTATATATAATACAGAATACAGATGAAATTCTACCGTATATCGAGTAAGTTTTAATAACACATGTCTATTTCCTTACTTAAAATGATCTATCAAATATAATAATCAAACACATTGTTTCAGGCGACACAAGCAGATTTTGAAAACACAAAACCTTGGTAAACGAATGGCATTTCTAGAGAATGAACACACTAAATCTTTTGCTAGGTGGTTACGTGATGAGTGCTCAAACACTCATCATTTTTGGTCTAATCTGAACTGCAAAACATACAAAAACACTCAGAAATGCATCAAAATACTGAAAATATTTCAAAATTGTGTTTTATATGTTTTAGATGCAAAACGAGCAAAAACAGATGAAAAATGTATAAAGTTTGCAAAATTGGCAGTTTCAGTCCCCCAACTTTCATAAAATTACAAAACTAGTCCCTGGATATTCAAAATATGGAAAATTATCACCAAAGGTCATTTTGAAATCATAAGTTGTCATGTTTAGTCCTTTGGTGAAAAATTGGAAAAGTTTTGGAAATTTACAGTTTGGTCCCTGGAGTTACAGAAATTGGCAGATTTGGCCCCTGGTGGGATATTTTTGAAGGAAAAATCACTTTTGGTCCCTTGAAAGTCACAAAAGCCATTTTTTAGTCCTTGGGTAAAATGTTTGGAGAAATTACGGTTTTGGTCCCTGAACTTTCAAATTTGACATAAATGGTCCCCGGGAATTTTGAAAAGTACAAAAATTGTAAAAATGGGTTTTGGATATTTAAGCTATGCATGAATGGTCCCTTATGATAACTTTGGAGTTTGTACAATTTCTGCCCTCACTTTTCATTAATTACAAAAATGGTCCTTGTGATTTGTTATGCTTATCAAATGGACCCTTTTGATACCAAATCCAAATACCACCCCAAACCAGGCCTGGTCCAAAAACAACACCCCAAGCACAAACAATATAACCCGGCCCATTCCTCTTTTTAATAATCCCACCGGTCAAACACAGTCAAACCAAACACCCCGTATCACTGTTCACCATCTCCCCCACCTCTATGTTTTCAGCTTCTGTGTTCCCCCCCACCCCCTCCTCTCCTTTTCACCAACCTCACTTCCAACACTCTTCCCTCATTAATACCACACCCCTCCTCATTTATTACACCCACCAAATCCACTCGCAACTGCCAAACCATGTTTTCCCGCCAAAAGAGAATTGAGGGCTAGGATTGTTTTCACTCATCCTAGGGCTAAAAACAGAAGTGGGAAAAAGAAAAAGGATGTGCAAGGGCTTATATAAATGAAGAAAAATGATGGAAGCAGTAGTAGTTAGTGTAGAATTAGTTTAGCCTTAGTTTAGTAAAATTGTCCTTATTGTAATTTCTAATTTTAGTTGTAATTTTCAGTTCAAGAAAGTTTTATGAAACCTCTGTAATGTGATTTTATCATTTGTTAAGTTATAAATTGAAGTCTTATTACATTTTCAGTTTCATGAATAAATTTTACTAGGAATCTCATTGTGCCTTGATTGTTGAAAACAGTTGTTGTTAAGACTCTATTAAGCTCACATCAGCTTACTAATAAAGCTTTTTAAAGTTTGTAGGTCATCTAGTGTGTTAGGAGATATAAAAACAGAAAAAATAAATAAATAAATAAATAAATAAAATGTTTGTAAAATGAAAAATATGGTCATGAAGGGTTCATAAGCTTCAACAAGCTTAAGTTTAGTGTACTGAAGCTCATTATAGCTTAACATAGCTATCAGTGAGTTTGGTGTTCAACTTTAAATGGTTTAGCAATAGTTTTCAAATAAGTCAATAAAAGTCAAAGCTTGGTGAGATTAGATTTTGAGCTGCTTGGATGAAGAAGATGAAGTCCTCAGGGTTTTTCTGAGCAGACTTTGATGATTTCCTCTATTTCATGCTTCTGTGTCTCCTCATTTTGAGCATAAATAGGTGTAAGTGTCCTTTTCAATCCCATTTTGAGCAACACTGCTTCTAAGCTTATTCCTGTTTCAACTGAGTTGTTTATTGCTTAATTAAGTCCTATTTAGCTTAATATAAATGTAGTTAACAATTTCTTGGCTTAAAACTTAGTTTTGCTTTGTAAAATTTCCAAAATAGTAAGATTAGAGGGTGTTTGGATTTGCTTGCCTACCTGCGCTCTTGTTGTTGTTTGCTGTTAGTAAAGGCTTAGGCAGGTCATCTTAGGCAATATTAGAACTAGTAAACCACCAAATCAGTAGTGCTATAGTTAAAAAGTCAAAATCTTACATAAGATCCCCTCACAGTTGACTGTGAGGGATTTGATTCCCACAAAACCTCATTTCAGTTCATCATTAGTAGTTTTAACTTAATTTAGGTGTATTCTAGCATATTACAACTTATTTAGCATGTAGGTTAAATCTGAAGTTCATAAAAGTCAAGAGTTCAAGTTTTTTACAAAAGTCAAACTTGCATTCATCAGTTTTTCTCAAAAGTTGCAAGATTTTATTTGATTTATGTGTTTGCTTTCATGAAGTAAAACTTGTTCCCATTAGTTGTCTACCAGCTCTAATTTAAGTTTCTATGCTTCTTTTATTTTTGCAATTTTTTTTCCTAGGCCCTAGCTTGCCCTAAAGTAGCTTGCAGGGCAAGCTGCTCCCCTGCACATCAGTTACACAGCCACCACCACAACTTGGTGGTGGTTTTCTGGCCACCCTTGTGGGTCTCAGTGCCCAACCTTGGTTCCTTACAACCCCCCTCCTACCACACAACACATTTTGACCATAGCTTTGACCTGGGAACCCCTGGGCCCCACCTAAATCAAGGCCTCAAGTCTGTCCCTTTTTCAGTTTTGAAACAAGTTACATAAGTGCTTATTTTGAGCTTTTTGGCTTATTCAGTGGTTTGGTTTAGTTTTTCTGGCTTATTTCTACTCATTGGACATGTGTCTACCCAATTCCACCCCTAGTCTAAGCTGAGAGCTTATTTCACAGCTTATAGCTTGGACAGTTGACCAAAGTCAACTGTCAAGCTAATAAGCACTTGTTGTGCTTAATTTTGAGTTCCAGAAAAATTGTTTTCACAAAAGTTACTTGTTTTTAGTGGTAAAATAGTTTTCTAAAATAAAAATCAAGAAAAAACAAAGTAAAATTAAGTGATAGTTTCTATTTAATGTAATTTAATTTTAATTTTAATTTTTATATTTTTATTAAGAACTTAGCTATTTTATATTTTTATTAAATTCCTTATATATTAAAGTATTTATAATAATTTTTTTAGATTTTTATTTTACTATTTAGTATTTATTAGAATTAATCTTAGTTTTATTAGAAATTTATTAATATTAAGTTTTAAATAGCATAATTAATTTTTATGAAGTAAGACCTAGTTTTTATATTTTTCCTAGCCTTTATATATCATAATATAATTTTAGGAATTTTTCTAGAATTTTTACTGTTCATTTAGTATTTTTCTGAATTTAAAATAGTTTAATTAAGTAATTAATAATTAATTAGTAATTAATTAATAGAAAAACCACAAAAAGACAAAAATACATATTTTTAGTTTTAAAACTTGTTTTTAGTTATTTTATAATTTTAGAAATTTTATTTTCATTTTTCTAGTATTTAATTAGTATTAAATTGTATTTAAGTATTTTAAATATTAATAATTAGTAATTAATTAATATTAAATAATTAATTAGTGTTAAAATTTATTTTCTTTTTCTAAAAATTTTCTTTTATCTTATAGTTTGTAAAAAAGTCATTTTCACCCCCTGGGTGTTTTCAGATTTCCGTTTTCACTTTTTATTTTGTACGTTTACGTTTTATTTAAACGTAACGTACGCGTTTTTAAGTTTTGAACGTTTCTGGTTTTTCCAACTTTCAAGTTTTATTCATATAGCTTGTTTAAGCTATTTCGTTGTAAATTCCTTAGCTTAATCACTCACAAACCCTTTTCCTATCCAAATTCACCCGATCACGAAACCGTTTTGATTACAATCCACACCTCGTCGGGACATAACGACCCGGGGAAACACTATATTCCGCGGAGCATTGAGCCTTAGGAGTTTGACCATCTTGACCACATCCGTGGTTGACTTTGGTTGACGGTTTAGCCTCAATCAAATTTTGGCGCCGCTGCCGGGGAGGTTGTGTGCGTATCTAAACGGTTTTTCTGATTAGTGTCTTTGGAATTCGTTCCATTGTACATTTATCCATCCTTTGTTCATATTTTCCCACTATCAAAACAAAACCGTTCACGAAAACTTTTTAAAACTCAGTTTTCAGCGAACACAAAAAACACAAAAACATTTTCTTTATCCTTTGTACAAAATGTTTTCCAAAAACACCAAAAATATCCTTCTTCACCCTCCTACCCTTTTGATTCTCATTTCCTCACCCTCTATACACATTTGATTCTTTCTATGTCTCATCCACACTTTCTGGTTTGCCAATGGTGTGGTAATCCTCATAATGGTGGCAATTGCCCCAGTTGTGGCATGGTTGAGTCGGGAAACGGGTCTGTCTATAACCAGAATCCCTATTCCTACCATGACACGACTGATTCATTCCATCAGTTACCACACCATCAGTCTCAGCAGTTTTACTGTTGTGAGTACTGTGGTGGTTCACACTACAGTTCTGATTGTCAATCAGGAAACACGCTTGTCTATGAGCAGTTTCCCGATAACGATTATGACTCTAGCACATACGACTCACAGCCTCAACAGTTTTACTGTTGTGATTACTGTGGAGGTCCACATTTCAGTTCAGATTGTCAAACGGGGAATCCATATCCTTGTGACAATTTTGACACATCTTATTACGACCAACCTCCACAGTACGATATGAATCAAGCACTTCTTCCAGAAATGCAAAATATGATGAAAATCGTTGATGAGCTTAAGGGTTTAGTTCAAGACTTTGCCCAAAGACACACTCATCAAAAATCCATGGAAGAATTGCTTGCTGAAGAGCAGGCTGCTAGAATAAATTCCCAAGATGCCTATGAAAAATCTGTGAGGGAATCCATTGCAAGAGAAAAAGCAGCCAAATCTAGCTCTTTGCTCCGTTTCATTCCTGATGACAGTGATGATGAGGATACACTTGACATCCTTGGATTTTATAAAACTTCAAGTTCATCAGTTGATACCCCAGCAGTTGAGATTCCATCTCAAACAACTGCTATCACACCCGAAGTTCACACTCACTCTCTGAACATGGGGGATGAGCATCTTAGCACTGTTCCTAATAAGGAATCGGACGAATTAATGAAGTCTAGTGTTGAGATCCTTGTCCCAATCCCGAGAGAGTCACAGGGAACTTTGGATCATGTATGTGATATTCCTTCATCTATTGAGTGTCCTAAAGATCAATTTGAGACTTTCTCAGATTTTAGCGATGATTGTATATCTTATGGAGACATCGAGTATGTTGAGGCGTCAGTACCACATTCTGATGCTGATCATCTTCTTGAGGAGTTCGCTGATGAACTTGCTCACATCAATCCACTTTCATTGGAAAGTGACGATGGTCTCCTCGACTTTGAAGCCGATCTGGGAGAAATTGAAAGTCTCCTATATCATGATCCGTCACTCACTTCTTATCCCAGCAGTCCAATAGAGAATGTTAATCTCTTTGTTCCCGAAACATTCAATACGACTCTCACCAATCCTCTATTTGAATTCGAATCTGAATTCACTATGATTTCTAACAATCCAATCTTTGACGAGGATTATGATGAGTCCACAATGGAACATGAGTTCACAAATTCACATCTTGTGAATAATTCTCTTCATGAGGAGTTCTCCGGTGAACTCACTCATCATGTCACGACTCCTCCGGAGTTTGATAGCCCGGGGGGAGATGCACTCAATCTTGAGGATTTGCAAATTCCCACCCACCCTCCCGGGTTGTTTACGAGCTTACCCTTTGAAATCCAAACTCAGGCTACGGAGCCTCCTCTCGAGGAAGAATATCAAATCATGCTTTTTATCATGATTTTCTTCCTTTTCTTCACCTATAAGGTGACTTCTTCTCTTCTTCACTCCTTCGGGAGTGAGGACACCATCTTTGATCCCGGCATTTTCATGCATCATTATCTTGAGCCGGATACTTATCTCATCGGTGTGGAACTTTCACGTGCTTCATATGTTTGTCCAAACATTTTGAATGAAAGTCCGATTGAGATTGTTTCTTCCACATCATGCTTCCCCAAGGACAAATGAATTCGGGGTCGAGTCAAGCTAGCGACTCGGTAAACAAAAACAGTAGCATGCTTATAGGGTTTTCACCCTAAGTGTGGGGGACTCCCCCATGCTATGATTACAAAAGTGAAAAACAAAATGGTGTTTTCCACGCTTAGCTTGTAATGTTGCCCTTTTACGTTCAAAATGTCGGCATAATAGCCGGGATTTTGAATATTGAGGACAATATTCATGCTAAGTGTGGGGGGGGGGGGGGGGGTATTTTGCTATTCTAGCGAATTTTATCACATTTCACTATATAATACCCCCGTTTTTAGCAAAAATTTCAAAAATTTTTCAAAAATTTTTCACTTAAGTTCAAAATTTTTGTGGTAATCAGTCCGCCTTGTCTAAGCGACAAAAGGGATTGGCTAGTCCAGGAGCAAACGGCTCTTGGTAAAGACATCTCAAATCCGTTTATGGCTTGCAATTTGCCCAAAATTGTATGGTTCCTCAACTCCCCAAAAACAAATGAGTTGGCTAGCTCGCAAGATTATGGCTTGTGGTAAAGGCAGTGGAAAATCCATAATTGGTAATCAGCTCACCAAGATGTTGACTATTCCATCAAGAGCTGGCTAGTCCAGAAGCAAACGGCTTCTCGTAAAGACTAATCAAATCCGTTGACAGCTGGTGGTTTGCTCAAAATCACACGGTTATCAGGTGTGCCACAGTTCTTACACCTGGCTACTCCAGAAGTGATGGCTTTTGGTAAAGAATTTTTCAAATCCATCAAGTTTTCAAAACAGTTATTGCTAGGGACTAGCAATAGTTTAGTGTGGGGGATTGATGAGTGCTCAAACACTCATCATTTTTGGTCTAATCTGAACTGCAAAACATACAAAAACACTCAGAAATGCATCAAAATACTGAAAATATTTCAAAATTGTGTTTTATATGTTTTAGATACAAAACGAGCAAAAACAGATGAAAAATGTATAAAGTTTGCAAAATTGGCAGTTTCAGTCTCCCAACTTTCATAAAATTACAAAACTAGTCCCTGGATATTCAAAATATGGAGAATTATCACCAAAGGTCATTTTGAAATCATAAGTTGTCATATTTAGTCCTTTGGTGAAAAATTGGAAAAGTTTTGGAAATTTACAGTTTGGTCCCTGGAGTTACAGAAATTGGCAGATTTGGCCCCTGGTGGGATATTTTTGAAGGAAAAATCACTTTTGGTCCCTTGAAAGTCACAAAAGCCATTTTTTAGTCCTTGGGTAAAATGTTTGGAGAAACTACGGTTTTGGTCCCTGAACTTTCAAATTTGACATAAATGGTCCCCGGGAATTTTGAAAAGTACAAAAATTGTAAAAATGGGTTTTGGATATTTAAGCTATGCATGAATGGTCCCTTATGATAACTTTTGAGTTTGTACAATTTCAGCCCTCACTTTTCATTAATTACAAAAATGGTCCTTGTGATTTGTTATGCTTATCAAATGGACCCTTTTGATACCAAATCCAAATACCACCCCAAACCAGGCCTGGTCCAAAAACAACACCCCAAGCCCAAACAATATAACCTGGCCCATTCCCCTTTTTAATAATCCCACCGGTCAAACAAGTCAAACCAAACACCCCGTATCACTGTTCACCATCTCCCCCACCTCCATGTTTTCAGCTTCTGTGTTCCCCCCCACCCCCCTCCTCTCCTTTTCACCAACCTCACTTCCAACACTCTTCCCTCATTAATACCACACCCCTCCTCATTTATTACACCCACCAAATCCACTCGCAACTGCCAAACCATGTTTTCCCGCCAAAAGAGAATTGAGGGCTAGGATTGTTTTCACTCATCCTAGGGCTAAAAACAGAAGTGGGAAAAAGAAAGGGATGTGCAAGGGCTTATATAAATGAAGAAAAATGATGGAAGCAGTAGTAGTTAGTGTAGAATTAGTTTAGCCTTAGTTTAGTAAAATTGTCCTTATTGTAATTTCTAATTTTAGTTGTAATTTTCAGTTCAAGAAAGTTTTATGAAACCTCTGTAATGTGATTTTATCATTTGTTAAGTTATAAATTGAAGTCTTATTACATTTTCAGTTTCATGAATAAATTTTACTAGGAATCTCATTGTGCCTTGATTGTTGAAAACAGTTGTTGTTAGGACTCTATTAAGCTCACATCAGCTTACTAATAAAGCTTTTTAAAGTTTGTAGGTCATCTAGTGTGTTAGGAGATATAAAAACAGAAAAAATAAATAAATGAAAAAATGTTTGTAAAATGAAAAATATGGTCATGAAGGGTTCATAAGCTTCAACAAGCTTAAGTTTAGTGTACTGAAGCTCATTATAGCTTAACATAGCTATCAGTGAGTTTGGTGTTCAACTTTAAATGGTTTAGCAATAGTTTTCAAATAAGTCAATAAAAGTCAAAGCTTGGTGAGATTAGATTTTGAGCTGCTTGGATGAAGAAGATGAAGTCCTCAGGGTTTTTCTGAGCAGACTTTGATGAGTTCCTCTATTTCATGCTTCTGTGTCTCCTCATTTTGAGCATAAATAGGTGTAAGTGTCCTTTTCAATCCCATTTTGAGCAACACTGCTTCTAAGCTTATTCCTGTTTCAACTGAGTTGTTTATTGCTTAATTAAGTCCTATTTAGCTTAATATAAATGTAGTTAACAATTTCTTGGCTTAAAACTTAGTTTTGCTTTGTAAAATTTCCAAAACAGTAAAACTTACCTGTGCTCTTGTTGTTGTTTGCTGTTAGTAAAGGCTTAGGCAAGTCATCTTAGGCAATATTAGAACTAGTAAACCACCAAATCAGTAGTGCTATAGTTAAAAAGTCAAAATCTTACATAAGATCCCCTCACAGTTGACTGTGAGGGATTTGATTCCCACAAAACCTCATTTCAGTTCATCATTAGTAGTTTTAACTTAATTTAGGTGTATTCTAGCATATTACAACTTATTTAGCATGTAGGTTAAATCTGAAGTTCATAAAAGTCAAGAGTTCAAGTTTTTTACAAAAGTCAAACTTGCATTCATCAGTTTTTCTCAAAAGTTGCAAGATTTTATTTGATTTATGTGTTTGCTTTCATGAAGTAAAACTTGTTCCCATTAGTTGTCTACCAGCTCTAATTTAAGTTTCTATGCTTATTTTATTTTTGCAATTTTTTTTCCTAGGCCCTAGCTTGCCCTAAAGTAGCTTGCAGGGCAAGCTGCTCCCCTGCACATCAGTTACACAGCCACCACCACCACTTGGTGGTGGTTTTCTGGCCACCCTTGTGGGTCCCAGTGCCCAACCTTGGTTCCTTACAACCCCCCTCCTACCACACAACACATTTTGACCATAGCTTTGACCTGGGAACCCCTGGGCCCCACCTAAATCAAGGCCTCAAGTCTGTCCCTTTTTCAGTTTTGAAACAAGTTACATAAGTGCTTATTTTGAGCTTTTTGGCTTATTCAGTGGTTTGGTTTAGTTTTTCTGGCTTATTTCTACTCATTGGACATGTGTCTACCCAATTCCACCCCTAGTCTAAGCTGAGAGCTTATTTCACAGCTTATAGCTTGGACAGTTGACCAAAGTCAACTGTCAAGCTAATAAGCACTTGTTGTGCTTAATTTTGAGTTCCAGAAAAATTGTTTTCACAAAAGTTACTTGTTTTTAGTGGTAAAATAGTTTTCTAAAATAAAAATCAAGAAAAAACAAAGTAAAATTAAGTGATAGTTTCTATTTAATGTAATTTAATTTTAATTTTCATTTTTATATTTTTATTAAGAACTTAGCTATTTTATATTTTTATTAAATTCCTTATATATTAAAGTATTTATAATAATTTTTTCAGATTTTTATTTTACTATTTAGTATTTATTAGAATTAATCTTAGTTTTATTAGAAATTTATTAATATTAAGTTTTAAATAGCATAATTAATTTTTATGAAGTAAGACCTAGTTTTTATATTTTTCCTAGCCTTTATATATCATAATATAATTTTAGGAATTTTTCTAGAATTTTTACTGTTCATTTAGTATTTTTCTTAATTTAAAATAGTTTAATTAAGTAATTAATAATTAATTAGTAATTAATTAATAGAAAAACCACAAAAAGACAAAAATACATATTTTTAGTTTTAAAACTTGTTTTTAGTTATTTTATAATTTTAGAAATTTTATTTTCATTTTTCTAGTATTTAATTAGTATTAAATTGTATTTAAGTATTTTAAATATTAATAATTAGTAATTAATTAATATTAAATAATTAATTAGTGTTAAAATTTATTTTCTTTTTCTAAAAATTTTCTTTTATCTTATAGTTTGTAAAAAAGTCATTTTCACCCCCTGGGTGTTTTCAGATTTCCGTTTTCACTTTTTATTTTGTACGTTTACGTTTTATTTAAACGTAACGTACGCATTTTTAAGTTTTGAACGTTTCTGGTTTTTCCAACTTTCAAGTTTTATTCATATAGCTTGTTTAAGCTATTTTGTTGTAAATTCCTTAGCTTAATCCTCACAAACCCTTTTCCTATCCAAATTCACCCGATCACGAAACCGTTTTGATTACAATCCACACCTCGTCGGGACATAACGACCCGGGGAAACACTATATTCCGCGGAGCATTGAGCCTTAGGAGTTTGACCATCTTGACCACATCCGTGGTTGACTTTGGTTGACGGTTTAGCCTCAATCATTACGCAAAGAGGTAATTAATCTTATGCTATTTATAATTGACTTTTTTTTTCACTGCCATGTACCTAGTTTAGTTTTCACTGCCAGACGTAGAATGAATGTATGTTTGGGAATGCAATTAGGATGCCATACTAAATCCTTCCAACTTGTAATGAAATTTAGGTTGAGAGAGAGTTGAACATCGACAAAGAAAGTGTATCAGAAACTGTAAGGTGGATATCATATGGACCACGCGCCAGCGTAGTGAAATACGATGCATATATCATCAATGGGTATACCTTTCGTACGAAATGTCATGAAGGCAAAGTTTACCAGAACAGTGGGGTTAGTGTTGAGGCATTAGATATGCACATATCTAAAGAAGTTGCAACTACAAGGCAATCGTTTTATTATGGGGTTTTGCAAGAGATATGGGAGCTAGATTACCATTACAGGCAAATTCCTCTTTTCAAATGTGATTGGGTTAATCACAAAGGTGGTGTGAAACGCGATACTATTCTTGGGTATACATTGGTTTACCTGAATAATTTAGGCCACAAGGTTGATCCATTCATATTAGCCTCACAAGCATGACAAGTGTTTCATGTGCAAGACCAGTTAGATAAAAAATTGTCTATTGTGTTTAAGACACCTCCCAAGAATTACAAAGATAAGTATGATGAAGTCGATGAGGAATTTAGTACCGTCATTCACCAGCACAATGATAACATATTGCCACGTGTGGATCAACGTGACTTGGGTAACGAATCACGAACTGACTACTATCGAACCGACTGTGGAGGTGTTGTTATACAAAAATCCAAGTGAACCATGTTATGTAATAAGAGCTTGGGAATTGTCCAATGTATTTTGGTGTTTGTGTTATGTTATGGCTATATAGTTTTGTTTGGTTGTTGTTTCATGTAACATTGCCTTTATGGCTCACTTTCTTAATAAATTTACCTTAATTAAGCAAACAAAAAATGTTTGAGCTGTTATTTATGCGTATTTTGTGCGACTATTATTCATCCAATTGCAACATGAAATTGATATTTGTGTGCCGTTTTGTAACATTTATTCACACAAATTAAAGCATGTTTCTTTTGGGTATTTAGTCACACACAACTAACCATAAAGTGACCAAAATTGTTAGTAACTGTGACCATATATGCTGTTTAAAGCAAGGAATGTGTATTTTATATGACTATTGATCATCCAATTGCCACATGAATTAGGTTTTTGTGTGGCCTTAGGTAACATTTAGTCACACAAACCATGGTTTTGGGAGTGTATTTACTCTCATATAACTAGCCATAAAGTGACCAAAAGTGTTAATAAGTGTGACCAGATGATGTTTAAAGTTAATGAATGTGTATTCTGTGTGACTATTGATCATCCAATTGCCACATTAATTTGGTTTTTGTGTGGCCTTTACTAACATTTAGTCACACAAAGCATGTTTTTGGGAGTGTATTTAGTCACATACAACTAACCTTAAAGTGACCAAAAGTGTTAATTAGTGTGACCATATACTGTTTAAAGTGAAGCAATGTGTATTTTGTGTGACTATTGATCATCCACTTGCCACATGAATTTGGTTTTTGTGTGGCCTTTGGTAAAATTTAGTCACACAAAGCATGTTTTTGGGAGTGAATTTAGTCACATACAACTAACCATCAAGTGACCAAAAGTGTTAATAAATGTGACCATATGGTGTTGAAAGTGAAGGAATGTATGGTTTGTGTAACTATAGATCATCCAATTGCCACATAAATTTGGTTTTTATGTGGCCTTTACTAACATTTAGTCACACAAAGCATGTTTTTGGGAGTGTATTTAGTCACATACAACTGACCATCAAATGACCAAAAGTGTTAATAAGTGTGACCATATGCTGTTTAACGTGAAGGAATGTGTATTTTGTGTGACTATTGATCATCCACTTGCCACATGAATTTGGTTTTTGTGTGGCCTTTGGTAACATTTAGTCACACAAAGCATGTTTTTGGGAGTGAATTTAGTCACATACAACTAAACATCAAGTGACCAAAAGTGTTAATAAGTATGACCATATGTTGTTTAAAGTGAAGTAATGTGTATTTTGTGTGACTATTGATCATCCACTTACCACATGAATTTGGTTTTTGTGTGGCCTTTGGTAACATTTAGTCATACAAAGCATGTTTTTGGGAGTGAATTTAGTCACATACAACTAACCATCAAGTGACCAAAAGTGTTAATAAGTGTGACCATATGCTGTTTAAAGTGAAGGAATGTGTAGTTTGTGTGACTATTGATCATCCACTTGCCACATGAATTTGGTTTTTGTGTGGCCTTTGGTAACATTTAGTCACACAAAGCATGTTTTTGGGAGTGTATTTAGTCACATACAACTAACCATCAAGTGACCAAAAGTGTTAATAAGTGTGACCATATGCTATTTAAAGTGAAGGAATGTCTATTTTGTGTGACTATTGATTATCCACTTGCCACATGAATTGGGTTTTTGTGTGGCCTTTGTTAACATTTAGTCACACAAATCATGTTTTGGCTACACTTAAATAATGTGTGACAAACTGTTTAGTGTGACTATATGTACTGGATTTTGGCTACACTTAAATAATGTGTGACAAACTGTTTTGTGTGACCGTATATGGCATTTGGTCATACTATTAGAAGCAAATGTGACTATAAGTATAGTGTGACCATATATGGCATCAAGGTTACTTGTATTTGTCACACGTTCCAAATGCATATGTGACTAAATGATCTGGAACAAAATCACTAGTTACGTTTAGTCATATAAGGGTCGATTGTGTGGCAATAGAGGTCTTATGGTCACACATTCGAAATGCTCATGTCTGAATAATTCGTAAATGCTGTCAATTTACCTACCATCAGCTACACAAATATTTGAATGTGTGGTTGTTCCAAATAGACCATGTGTGACCATAGGTCGTTTTTGTACTAGTGAATTAAGATAATCAAAACACTTGAAGTACTTTTTAAGATTAATGCACATATGGGGGTAATAAATTGATGTCTTCCCCATTACTCCATATTACTATAGTACTTTTCCCATGAGTCCCAATCGTCCCAAAATAATATGTACAAGATGTTACTCGACTTAGCAACCATGTAATCAATTAGATAATTAACTAAGAACAAATAACAATAATGCACTAAAGATGAGTGCATACACGGAAAGCTATGGTGATTTGGTTGCACATTTGGGGTGGATTGTAAAAAAATTCTTCCTTTAAGTAAGGTGCTTAAAGTTAGAAATGAAAAGATAGGCTCGGAGGGGTGTACTAGGGGTATCGTGTACTAAAAATGAGTACAACGCTAAGGTGTGCGAAAATTAGTTGACTTCCCTAGTCAAGTAATATGACTTAAATGGTCAAGTAATTATGATACGGGTTTAAACACAAGGGTGATCCTAATGCCTCTTATCATGTAGTAAATCCTACTACACGAATGTAGTCTCACTAGCGATCTCGGGATGCATCACTAATGCAAGTTCTAGAATCTAAATACTACCGGTACACTCATAAGCACTAATAATGAATGCTTTTTGATATGTGGGAATTGCACCCTCGCAACAGGTTTTACCTCTCAAGGGATCTTGAGAAGCTTACAACCCTCACCAGGCAGTGTACCTGATCGTTGTAGTATAGTATAGTGACAAGTACCAGGGGACCGATCGTTCAACTCAAGAATAGTGTAGGTAGGATTAGAAAGCCTAATGATACATAGGGATTGCACCAGGCTTTACCTCTCAAGGGATCTCGAGAAGCTTACAACCCCCACCAGGCAGTGTACCTGATCGTTGTAGTATAGTATAGTGACAAGTACCGGGGGATTGATCGTTCAACTCAGGAATAGTGTCGTTAGGATTGAAATTAATCTAACTAGGTCTAAAGGTGAAGGATGATTCTTTTTATGTTTTTTTATTTTATGAAAAGCAAGTAAAATTCTCGGGTATTGGAAGAAGGGGAAGAATTAGTTGCTAATCAACTAACCCAACAGCTACTAATTAAACTAATAAACAAGAAAATAAACTAAGGTTCTACAATATAAGTGAAGCATGTCTACCTATGATATGTTACTCCTTGCTAGCTATCCAATTCTACCTATTGAATTGTCACACCTTGTTTTAATTGACGGGTTGTATTCCATAATACCATTCATGGGGTGGCATACTTACTTCCCCAATTCTATAAGCTCCTACTTCACTCCTATGTCGAGCCGGCTAAGAAGATCCTAACATGGGATCACTAGAATTCGCTCATGCATTAAATACAACCATAAAAACATAGTACACATCGGTTCATGTTTATTAAGACGTTCAAGCATGTTACCCTATGGAAGTCTGCCAGTTTTCTTAAGCCTAACATTGATGAGACATTCAATCAAAACAAGAATCAATAGCAAACAAGAATTATAAACTAAACCAACTAGATCTATTGAAGTTGTCATGCCTTAATTGATGGAGATAGACACACACATCAACAAGCCCCTCATTGATGGAGATAGACACAAACATCAACAAGAAATCAATGAGATCTAATCAATTATACACAAGTTTCACACAATCATAAGTAGATACAAGGTGAATTAGCAAAACATAATCAAAGAAGGACAATCAACAATAATAATGAAAGACATAATTGAGATAGGATCATCAAACCAATACATGATGTTTATGGAGTGATTGAAACCCTCTAAGTTGCTGTAAAAACACCTACCTAAACCCAGGAATCGACCTTAGGGTTTAGGGCTTATAAAAAGTGAAGTTATGATGTTATATTTATAGGCTAATTTTTTATCGGCCCATCTTGATGGCGTCAGCCCGTTACTCTTGACGGCGTCATGACCATTTTTTCACCAAATTGTAGATCTCTTCGTCCTCTTCGCGTGGGCTTTTGAATCACCTAAATCCGAGTTTGTATGCAAAAGTTATGACCAAAACAATATCAGCTACTCCGCGCGCAAGTTTTGACAAGTTAACACGTGACGGCCTTGGGTGACGCCTTCACGTTTCTTCTGGGCCGTCACCACTTTTACTCTTGACGCCATCATGAAAAGCCTCTTGACGCCATCAGGTACTGTTCCCTGCAAGGAAAATTAAGACTTTGCCGTTTTCTTCTCTTTTATGCTCCAAAATCGTCCAAAATGCTTCCTTTTCCAGAATTCACTCCCAAAGTACCTAAAATCACAAAAGGAACGATTTAGGGCAATATTTGATCAAATAAATTCAATTTCAGACTTAAATGACCCCCTAAAAGTGGTTCATTTTTCGCCTCATCACTTAATAAACTAGGTCTAGAGGTAAGGGATGATTATTTTTGTATTTTTATATTTTATGAAAAGCAAGTAAAATCTCGGGTTTTGAAGGAGTGGGCGGAATTAGTTGCTAGCCAACTAACCCAATGAACTACAAATGCAAACAAAATAAAATAACAAAAATGAAAATGAAACTATTATACTAATGTGGTGGAAACAATAATGAGGAAAGTTGTGTTTACTTAGGTTTCATTACTCCCTAGATATCTTTTACAGGTTGATTAATTTGTTACAATTGCATGGATGACGGGTCATATTCCTTAATACTAGTCGTAGGGCCGTGTACAATATTCCCTAACTCTATAGGATCCTACTTCACTCCTATGTCGAGCCGTTAGAAGCTCCTAACATGGGATCATTAGAATTCTCCTACGCATTAAATACAACCAAAAATCGTAGTACACCTTCGATCATGTTTCTTAAGATGTTCAAGCAAGTTACCAATGGAAGTCTGCCAGTTTTCTTAAGCCTAACATCAAATACAATCATCCGTAACAATTATAAACAAACAATCAACCCATAACCAACATCTAGGTTTCACTACATCTAAGCAAACACAATAAAGATCTAGCATAGCATGTTAAATAGAAGACAAGCGTAAGATATAATCAAACAACACATAGAAATATTGAATGATTTGAAGGGATACTTATCTTTAATTGAACATGAAAGAATCAAGGGGTTGAAACCCTTGAAAAGCTGGTAAAATCGGACTAGGGTTTATTCCCTCAAAGTTGCACACTAATGAATGAAATTTGGAAAACTATATATAGATTTTACAACGTGACGGCTTCATGTGTTAAGTTGTGACGCCGTCAACTCGCCGTCATAATAAAATCGTATTGCCTAGATCTATTTGTGACGCCGTCATGTGTAGTTGTGCTCTAGGCCGTCACTAGTAATTGGACCCTGACGGCCTTGGTGACGCCGTCAGGTCCTAGGCTTAAAAACTCTCTGGATCGTCACGTGTATTTTCCACTTCCACCTCTTTTGTAACTCTTGACGCCCTCATATGGAGAGTCTTGACGCCGTCAGGTACTATTCCCAGCAAGGAAAATTGAAACTTTGCCGTTTTCTTCACTTTTATGCTCCAAAAATGTCCAAAATGCTTCCTTTTAAAGGGTTATAACATTAGGTGTCGGGATATGGAAAACTCGGTTTTGTTGGATAAAGGCAATATTTACTGGTGGTGAGTTAATCATCTTGGTTAATTACATGTACAATATGGCGTTGCTAACCAATACTAAACTCGACTTAAGCTAATAAATCAAAAATAACAAAAACATAAAACAAACATAGAATGAAAAGGGAGGTAGTCCGTATGTTTTTTTCTTTTCTTTTTCTATTTTTTCTCTTTTTCTTAATTTTTTCAATTTTTTTTTTTTTTTTTTTTTTTTTTGGTGGTTGCATACACTCTTGCCCTACCATCCAAAATAATACATCATACGGAATGTACATTCCCCTTACACTTGAATTTTTACATACTTTACAATAAACTAATCTAATGACTCGAATCAAGATAATCAAAACACTTGGAGTACTTTTAAGATTAATGTGCATATGGGGGTAATATATGATGTTTTTCCACATTACTCCAAAACACAAGTACTTTACCCATGAGTCCCAATCATCCCAAAACAATATGTACAAGATATGACTCGACTTAGCAACCATGTAATCAATTAGTCAATTAACTAAGGGTTTAAACAAATAACAATAATGCACTAAAGATGAGTGCATACACGGAAGACTAAGGCGATTTGGTTGCACATTTGGGTGGGTTGTAACAAATTCTTCCTTTAAGTAAGATGCTTAAAGTTAGAAACGGAAAGATAGGCTCGGAGGGGTGTACTAGGGGTTTCGTGTACTAAAAATGAGTACAACTTTACAATAATGAGTACTAAAAATGAGTACAATTTTTTCTTTTTTTCAATTTTTTTGATTTTTTTTTATTTTTTATTTATTTATTATTATTTTTTTGCATACACTCTTACCCTACCATCCAAATTAATACATCATAGGGAATGTACATTCCCCTTACACTTGAATTTTTACATACTTTACAATAAACTAATCTAATGACGCGAATCAAGATAATCAAAACACTTTGAGTACTTTTAAGATTAATGCACATATGGGAGTAATATATGATGTTCTTCCCCATTACTCCAAAACAAAAGTACTTTATCCACGAGTCCCAATCGTCCCAAAACAATATGTACAAGATATGACTCGACTTAGCAACTATGTAATCAATTATACAATTAACTAAGGGTTTAAACAAATAACAATAATGCACTAAAAATGAGTGCATACACGGAAGGCTAAGGCGATTTGGTTGCACATTTGGGTGGGTTGTAACAAATTCTTCCTTTAACTAAGAGGCTTAAAGTTAGAATAGAAAAGATATGTTCGGAGGGGTATACTAGGGGTTTCGTGTACTAAAAATGAGTACAACGCTAAGGTGTGGGAAAATTAATTGACTTTACTAGTCAAGTAATATGACTTAATTGGTCAAGTAATTGTGATACGGGTTTAACATAAGGGTGATCTTAATGCCTCTTATCATGTAGTAAATCCTACCACACAAATTTAGTCTCACTAACGGTCTAGGGATGCATCACTAACGCTAGTTCTAGAATCTAAATGCTACCGGTACACTCATAAGTACTAATAATGAATGCTTTTCCTATCAAATCTAAAGGCGAACCTCACATATTTGGGTTGAAATTTTTTCTGAATGGTATGGTTTTGTGCTAGTCATGCAACTCCTATCCATGAGACGCTTGTTAAGGCTAAAGTTTCACTCCTAAATGTTGTAAAGAAATTTAAATTTGGCGCTAAAATTACACTAACAAGTATTTCTCTTAGTTTTAATACACACCTACCATCAAACAAACAAACTCAAGTGCAATAGTATCCTATAAGGTATCATCATTTACCCTCCCCTTAAACTTAGGATGATCATTGTCCCTAATGTTCAATTAAAGGATGTAAAAGTGAAATAGGTAAAAGAATGAAAGCAAATACTCCCCAGATTCGTCCGGTGTGGATAGTGTGGCAACAAGGTTAGATCTTCCTCCAAGAAAATGAACGTTCAAAGCTTCCCTTCTAGAAATATAAATCATCTTCTTGTCATACATAACCTGCTAAACCTGAGAAAACAATCAAGGCAACCTCGCGTAAAATCAGCAGAAAGCTATATATACTAACAAATCCTAGAAGGAAATTTAAGATATAATGCTTGTGGAATGAACGTTTGCATATTTCCTGGAGTTTATAAAACTAAAGAATTAACAAAAACTTTAAGACTCCGTTAGAAAAACAAAACTCGTAAAATTTCCAGAATTTTACACATGACGCCGTCAGGAGTTAAACCCTGACGCCGTCAGAAGTGACCTGCAGAAATCTTTATGTTAAGTTTCCAGAAAATTTCTGGAAAAACTTATGTCCTACTTCCTGGAAAATCCCGCAAAACATCAGTATGACTCGATACAAGCATTTGACTCTAACAAATACTAATACACATGTTCATTTAATATTGTGGCGAATCATGATCAATTTCGTTCTTTGAAACAAATTTGGGGTTTCCCCTTACACTTAGCTTTTGCAAAATACCTTTATATGAGGTTAAGACGAAGTTAAACAGCAAAATAAAGCATTTTCACAATTTAGTTTGAAACATGATCTACCAACAATAAAATAAAACATGCATACGGAAGCAAATAACAATCAAACAATTAAAAATCAAACAAATAAAAACACACAAAACATGGGTTGCCTCCCAAGAAGCGCTTTTCTTTATTTACGAGTCCTGTAGCTAGACCCAAGGACATGGGCAATCACATGACCTCATCTCTTGAGATGACGTATCCCATATAATTATTATCCTCGCTATCGGGGTGGTGGTGTTTCAATCGCTCGACACTTGCAGTCACCTCTCCTCCTCCTTTACTGCTCAAGGTAGCTATCCCATATTGGCGTATGCTTTCAATTGTGAATGGTCCATACCACCAAGGACTTGGCTCGTCGAGAGTTTTTTTTATCTCTGAATGCCTTAAGAGTACCAAGTCTCCTTCTGCAAATGGTACATAATTCTCCGTCGGTTGACTGCATTCAAACTTGACATGAACTTTATTACAGCTTTTGCCTCTCTCAGGCTTAGTTTCTTTGTCGCTTTTGATTCTTGTTTCCCATGCAAGGATTTTTTCTTGAACATGATTAGGCGATGTGTCAATGTTGTTTTCGAGCTTTCTTTTCATCAGGCTTTCTTGCACACATCGTGGGGTCATAGGAAAGGTAATCTTTCTTTTTCCTGACTTAAGTTTGATTTCTCTTTTTTCATACCTAATGACAGCTCT